>JADRCD010101970.1:0-19954 GCA_019843815.1 Montemys delectorum | reverse complement strand
TGGTTGAAGCAGTACAGTATTCCGTTGGAAAGCAACAGTTGACACGTATCTCATAATCATAACAAAGTTCAAATTGCCCAATTCCATACTGGTCCTCATTATTGCAAATGAGCCCCTCTGAGATATTACACTCTACCTTCTGGCCCAGCTCTTTCCAGCTGAGTTTGGGCTCTGTGGCTGCCCTGCACTCAATGTCCTCAGGAGCACTACAGACATGATTAAAGGTCTCTCGATCACCACCACCAATGCCACTGCTAGGATGATTGTTGTTGATCCAGTCAGACCAGAAGCAGCAAGGTACTAGGGAAACAAAATTGCATACAGGCCATTAGTGCTTGAGCGAGGCCAGGTGATTCAGAGTCCTCAGTGACTTCGCAGGCCCCACACACACACATGTCTACTCTCTCATCATCTCCAAAGGACCAAGTTGTGTCAACCCAGTCAGAGTCCAGAATAGATCCATTCCCACCTTTTTTGCAGCTGAAAGCCTGAAGCTCAGAGGGGAGACACCCAGACCCAGACCCGTGTCTAGGTGGGACATACCCTAGCCTCAGAGCCCCATCTCAGTACCCCTTCTTTGTCAATGCTGAATCTTTATGTGAGAGAAAAAAGACTAACAAGAGAGCCATCCTTAAAGAAGAGTGTGAAAAGGGCTTTGTCTATTCCTGACCAAGAACATAATCATCCACACAGGTCAGGTCCCACCTCTGTGTCCACGGACTTGGCAGACAGTGAATAAATACACCTGTGATCCTCAAGCAGCTAAGTGCAGCCTGTGCTCACATCTGCTTCCAAAGGAAGCCCAGGCCTCATTTTGAAAGATTTTTTCTTCTTGGCCCCACTTATCATGGGAACACATTGTCAATGTCACTTACTAGGAGTTCTTGATGGAACTTCAATCAGGGAAAAAGGAGGATATTACTGCACAATTTAAGACTTTTTAATGCATGGTCTTGCATGTAGCCCTAGTCAACCTGGAATTCTCTAAATAGACCACATGCCTCAAATTTATGGCAGTTGACCTGCTTCGGCTTCCCAAGTGCTCGTTGTAAGTGTGCACCACCATGCTCATTCTACGTTGTGTGTGTGTGTGTGTGTGCGTGCATCTCTGTGTGTACATGTTTCTTTATGTACAGGTATACATGTGCATGCACATGTTTATATGTGAGTGTAGAGACCAGAGAACCATCTCCAGTGTCATCCTTAAGAATGCCTTGCCCTTCCAGGCAAGGTCTCCCATTGGTCTAGAACTTGCCAACTAAGTTTATAAGTTTTCCAGTGAGTCCCCAAGAATCCTGCTGTCTCCATGCCCCTGACAGAAGGAATGCAAATGTGCCCCCCATGCCTGACATCTAGGCTCTGAGGATCAAACCCATGTCCTCATGTTTGTTGAAGCAAGTGCTTTGCCAACTGACCAAGCTCAGCCCAGATCCTCAAATTTACAGGTATTCTCCCCTGTGTCTGTCAGGAGTATCCCTGACTGCTCACTCATGATGGATATGGTTTGAACTGGAACAAATGCAGAGAAATGTAAGGACACCCTTCGATGTCCCCTGCCTTCAAAAAACTGTCAGTACCACTCAAATTCACAGTTGATTTGCAGAGCAGGCCATGTACACAGAACTGGCTCTGACCCCAAGAAGGGCTCTCTATGCTGGATTCTCAAGAAGGCAAAAGCCCCAGAAAAACACTCACCTGGCCCAGTGGTTATTGTGACTGTGGTGGTGGTAATGGTGGTGGAGATGGGGGTGGTAGAGATGGGGGTGGAGATTGTGGTGAAGTTTGTTGAGGTGGATGGGATTGGCGTGGAGGAGCTACAAATATTGAAGTGTTGCTCCACTGTTCCATTGGGTCCGCAGATCTCCCAGTAGCAGAAAACACCATCCTGGGTTGTGTTAAGAATCTTCCCTGCACAAGGGTTATAGGGCCATTAGCCCAACAGGAAAGACACACTTTCAAGGCTTCCCTAATTTATGACATGTGAGAGAAGACTGGGGACACATCCCAGCAGGACTGCATACCCAGAACCTCTCACTGTGAAGGAGCCTCTTTGGCTCCTAGAGTCGATGAGCCCAGAACCTGGAGATGCACTAGAAATTCGCCATAGGGCACCACTCCCATTAGAGAAAGGGAACAAGGATGTATAGTGAGAGTCCCTCAGGTTTGCTGCATAGCTCAGCAAGTTGAAGCTGGAAAGAACCCAGGCAACAAAGACACAGAGCCCAGGAGGAAACCAATCCCCACTTGAGGCCGGGTCCCATACAGAACAGAACAGCCCACAGGCTGCCTGGGTTGGGACCTCTCACCGTCTACCTCCAGGCTCCCAGCAGAGGGCAGCTTACCTTCATCTGGACGGCAGATGATCTCTGACGTGTTGGTGCATGTACTGCAAGGCAAGTATAGATGCTACAGGTCCTCCTCATACCCTCCCTGCTCACAGACATCACATGCCCATCTTCCTGTGCCATGGGTCCAAAACCCCAGAGAACTGTCCCCAAACACGTTACAAAGGGACCCACCCATTGGGTTCTAAATGTGGCCAGTTAGATGAGATCAAGCAAGCTAAGAAGAAGCTGGGCTAAGAGGATAGGGTGAGGTCAAAAGGCCTCCATATCCCTCAAGGACAAGAACCAGCACCTCCATACTCTAGCTCCTATGACCATGTGTGATTGGGTGTGCAACTATGTGTGCATGTGTCCGTGGATGTGTATGCACATTGAATGGGCTGTGCATGTATGTGAGTGTAGCTATGATCCGTGTGTGTGTGCTTGCGTGTGCATGTGCACCTAACTGATGTGACCTCATTTCCATGTATATGAACATAGTATGTACATGCATGTGTGTGTGTCTGTGTGCCTGTGTGTGTGCAAATGCACACACATACACATGTATATACCAATCTTTCCCAGACCCTGTGCAACGTAGGCTCAGTACCAAGACATGCAGATCTCATCAGTGGGAACAGATCCTCCAGGTGGATAGCGAGTGTCCTCAATATAGCAGCCACACTTGTCCCCAGTGACACATTTCTTCAGGTCCTCATCATAGATAGGCCTGTCCTCAGGGCACCGAGGGTAGCAACCTAGTGGATATAGGAAATGGGGCTCAGACCACCATGGAGGACCCCTGGTCCACCAGACCTTCCTCATCAGCCCTGGTCTTTTGCTTGGGGATGTTCATCTATGAAGACAAAGAGTCGAAAGACAAGGTTTGTGTCACCGCTAGGGTTTTCTGATCCCCGCATGCAGAGAAATATGGGATCATTTCCACCCATGAGTTCACCTGCTCCTCAATCACCTTAGCATGACCCCAGTTCATTAAACAGACTGTGTTGAAATGAATTTTGTTCCCTGAGCTAAGCCTCTCAACTCTTGGGCCCTTCTCAAAATCCCCATGTGTCTCCCCTAACTGGTGGTAGCCCTCAGCCTGACAGAGGCCTGCCCCTTGGTGGCTACCTCCCTGGAGGGCCCTGCCTGCTCACCCTCCAGGTAAGACACCGAGATGTTGGAGTGGATGCCATTGAGGGTCCTGCAGGTCTCAAAGCTGCGGTTCCCACATGGTTCATAATGCCATTCACACTCGTCCGGAGGGTTGTAGTAGTCACAGAATATGGCTAGAGGAGAGAGGATGGGGACATGATCAGGCTTAGGAGCATACAAGTGGGTGCCCCAGTAAGCCTGAGTCGGAGAGTGTGATCAAGAACAAGACCAATACACTCCTACCAAAGCAAGTCTCACTACAGCGTCAAGAAATGATGCCTGGGGGCAAGTGTGGGATGGTTCACATTCAGCCATCCCTTGGATGGGGAAGGAAGGTGCTGTCGGCCATGGGCACTCACGGCATAGATCCGGCGTCCTCCAGAACACACAGGCCTCTGCCTTGGTACACTCTTGAGCGTAGGAGGCCACGGCGGAGCAGAAACACTCGCAGTCACCACCAGTGTCACAGGAGCAGGAGTCGTGTACACAGGCCTCGTAGAAGACTGTGGGGTCCACCTAGGAAGAAGACTTCAGTGTGCCCTAGGCCCACACTGCCCTTAGAGGGCCTAGAACTCAGGAGGATGAAGCTGGCCCCAGGGCCAGAGTGACTGATCAAGGGAGAACACTCAAATGGAAGCTGCTCGGGGCCTATAGATCTGTCGTCAGTCATACCCTGAGTCCCTCAAGATGGCCATTCTAAAACTAGCCCTGCCCCTGCTATCCTCTAGGCACTAACAAAATAAGTCCTTTCTCTCCCTCCCTAGTGATCATGGAATCATGGCGGAGGAGGTCGGGGTCCAGCCAGGAATCTCAGAGAGAGAGGCTGATCATCCAACTACCGACTCAAGGAACGACATGTACAGGGCTGAAGAACGAACACCTCATGGTGGCGTAGCAACATGCCTCCAAGTGTCCTCAGCCTATTTGGGAAGGCCAGGAGTCCCCAAAGCAACCACAGTAAGACTAATAGGTCACACCCCTCTCATGCCACCGTCAAGCTAACCGGTCTCTTTCAGTGAGACCAGTTCACATGGCCCCTGACCACAACCACAACACACCTATAGTGAAACTCTGCCTACAGAGCCCTTTGCCCATGCCCACGGTCAACCCACACCTGTGCCCCTGCCCACTCTTGTGGCCTCCCCCCCCATGCCTGCAGCCCTGCCTACCTTGCTGTGGCACACTTTGAACACACCACTCTTGATAATGCTGCACTGCTTCTCTGCCCAGGAGCGGCGGTGTGGGTTCAGGCTGCAGGGGTCTGGGTTGTGGCTCACATCTGGGCAAGTGGAAGCTTCCTTCCAGCTATTCCCAAAGTCCAGCTCGCTGGTCACCACCATGTGGTCCCGAGTGGTAAAGTCATTTTTGGTCTGGTCATCAAAGTTCCCACACAGACCACATACAGTGCCCTGCAGAGAGAAAGACAAGCGTCTCCAGCTTGAGAAGGTCTTGAAGTAAGAGAGAGCAGCATCCGTGGGGCCTAGGCTGGGGGCAGCCCAAGGCACAGCTGGCATCTTGGTGGCCTACCTTGTAAGAGGGGTCCAGCTTGATGAAGATGGTGGTCTTCTTGTCCCAGATAACGATGATGCCAGAGCTGGCCTCCACCACCAGGTACTGACCCACTTCCCGTGTGATATAGGGCACATGGTGGCCCTCTTCCAACTGCTTTACCACACGGTGTTTGTCCACCAACTTCAGCTCCGTCCCCTATCCAGAGGAAAAGATGGTCGCTGACTATTTCTCAGGGTTCCCAAAGGATCCCCTGTCCAGGGAACCAGCAGCACTCACCCCAATAAAGATCTTTATGGCCTTGGAGCAGGTAACACCTGTGGTACCGCAGGGGACATTTTCGGTGATAATGCTGAAGGAACCGGTAGAGTTCTGGCCACAGTAGTCCTGGGGGACAGCAAGACAACGTCAGTCAAGAAGGCCAGGACACAGGTGCCTACCCTAGCTGGCAAGGCTACAGCACCCCTCTGAGTAGAAAGTGTTCTGCTCTTCCCCATCTGGGCTGAGAGGCCCTAACTCAAACCTCACCCAGCCAGGTCTTCTGTTGTCTGGGGATGATGATACCATCGAAGAGCACAAGGGATAGTAGTTTGGCCTGTCTACACACACACACACACACACACACACACACACACACACACACAAATCCTGGCAGTGTGTGGGTTCCAGGGTGAGGAAAGACTGGCCCCTCCCACCCCAGTACCCCCTTCCATATCTCAGGGCAGGCTTCTTCCCAGATGGGTCCACAGTCGCACCTGGACAGCCACATAGGAGCAGTGTCCATCAAAGTCATAATGCTTCCCGTCAAAGGTGATGTAGTGGCCACTCCCGTAGATAGAGCAGGTGCTGTGGCATGCATACCGGGTGCACTCCCAGCGTCCTTTCTGGCAAGTACTGAGGAGAAAAGTAGAGGAGCCTGAAGGGTTCTGAGGCCAAGACTCCCATCTGCTCTTGGAGAGCAGCTTAGGTCGGACCCTGGACACATGGAGATACCTCCTGAGGACGTCCATGTAGGAAACATGCAAGCATGTATACTGGCCTAAAAGTGGCTCCTAAGGTAAGGGTAGACATTAGACTTGCTCCATCATCAGAGTAAGGACCACCTTGTATCCCCACAAAACCAGCCCAGTCCCTCCAGTACAGCCTGACTGAGCCAGCTCACCATGTGTTGTTACAATCCAGTTTGATCCCTTCCCCAGGAGAGTATAGCTTTTTGTTGTGGATGCAAGGACACTTGTCCTCCTCCACACAGCCACCGCGGCCATCATCCAGCAGTCCATCGGGACACACACAGCCACTGACACACTCTGTATGGTACTGGAATAAGAAGGGTTCAGATAAGGCCCCAGCCCTCCTTGAGGGGTCAAGTGCAGGTGCCCACATGAGATCTAACAGTGTCCTAGACCCCCAACTTCTTTTCCTCTCTCCTAAGACCCCTCCCTTCAAGCTCATCCTGGTCAGGGAGACCAGGTAGAGTTGCTGGTCAAGGCCCCTACACTGACCTCTCTGCCTTGACACAGGCTGCCATTTCTCTTCTGAGGTCACAAGGAGTTTCAACCCCCATGTTTGTAAGATTCGGCTCCCAGCCCAATGAGCTGGCAGTGTGAGAGCCTGCCTTTTCCCTCCACAATGGACTCGGGCATTCAGAACATGCTCAGCCAGCCCACCCACAGCATCCCTCCCTGGCACTCACATAGCCAGCCACCAGTGTCTGGCAGCTAGTGGGACGAGGTTTCCGGACAGCCAGAGCAGTTAAGTTGTTGCAATCCACAAGGATTTTGTGGCTTGGACAGGCTGTGGAGTGAAGGAGTCTGTCTTAGCTCAAGGTGAATTCAGGGCACCAAGTAAGTAGGAAGGAGAAACAAGGCTCAAACTTGTAGCCATACATGGGCAGCATCCACTTACTGTGGCCAATCAATTTGACCTGGGTACATTGCAGCCTCCCATTCCGGCAAATGCTATGAAAGAGAAGTGAGAAGGGATGAATGGGGCCCAGGTCTGTGTCCACACAGGACAGATGCCAGCCAGGCCACTCTCAGAATCTCACCTCTGGCATCTCTGCACCATTTGAGAGCCTCGGGTCCCATAGGTAGAAGCCCCCATTTTTTCACTTGGGGTAGAGATTCAAGAGCAGCCTCCTCCCCACTCTGTGGGCCCCTTGCCAAGTCCAGGACACTCACCAGCGCTCCTCCTGCCTCAGAATCACATCTCCTGCCTCCAGGTAAAGACCATGGTGGTAACAGGAACACTTAGCCAAGGGCACACAGCGGCCTTTCTCATCCATGAAGGTGTGGTCAGGGCAGCCACAGCCTTCCACAGGTGCAAATCCCTTGAGGCAGTGGGTGTCACCTTCTGAGAGTGAGCGACAGGTCTGCTGGCAAGTGGTCAGGTTGTACATGAAGATCTGCGAGCTGGGGCAAGCGTGCACATCCTTGTCTGCAGAAGAAACCACAGAAGTCAGGAAGGGAGGGGCAAAGGGAATGGACTCCGACTACTGTCCCTATAGGTTGTCCCTGAGTTTCTCTCTCCACCAGAATTGCAGGTACTTGCCTAGCCTAAAGGCTAGAAAGCCAGCCAACCCGAGAACCCCTCCCAGGCCTCCTGAACTCAGCTTCTACAGCTGTGGCTAGCCCATAGCCCATATCTGCAGAATTATGCTTCCTCACTACAAGCAGAGAGTCTAAAATATCAGGGAAACCTGCCGCTTCTGGCAGAGGCCGGGAAGGAGCTGGGCCACTCTCCCTGGACTGCTGTGCTCAGGGCTCCCAGCCCAAGCCTATGGAGTTCCATGCCTGGATCACCATCTTAGGAATCAGGCAGTGGAGAAGCACTTACTGCAGACACGATCCCGCCAACCCCACAGCATGACACCCTTGGCCGCACAGGCACGGGCGTAGGAAGAAAGAGCTGCACACATGCAGTCCTCGTTGTTCTGACAGTTGCACGTGTCGTATTTGCACCTCTGGGAGGCAAACCAAACAACAGACGGTGAGGGGGAGGAGGCCAGGTGCATGGCCCTAGCACCCTGTGCACTCAGGTGAACATGCCTGGGCGTACATGCCAGCACTCAGGCACACACACACACACACACACACACACACACACACACACACACACGTAACCAGCCCCTCGCAGCTCAGCCAGGTGCCCAGAGCACACATTGGGGCTCTGGGGACACTGCATGCAGCGTTGAATGTACAGCGTTGGGGGATGAACTTCACCTTGTAGTATTCCGTGGGATCCACAGCCAGGTGGCATCTGGCAAAGGGCGTCTCCGACCTCTTCAGTAGGGAACACCAGTGCTCAGCGTAGTTGGCTGGGGAGTGGATCAGAACCTTAGCATGGACCAGGCTCCCTTTCACATACCCTGAGCCTAAAGTCTGATCACGCAGGACGGTGATGTGATCCCCTGTGTAACCAAAGCCAGACCCCTTTTTTCCTCCTATCGTAACTCCAGGCAGCTATGAGCAAGATGAGACCTCTCTGCATAACGCCCACCTCACCCTTTCTCAACCCCAAGGGGCTAGAAATCCACATATATGATGGAGAAATGGGTAGAGGGCATGTCATCCTAACATTAGACCACGCCTAGATGAGAGCCACTACCTAGCAATAAGCCTGCCCAGTCCATCTACTTTGTCACCTGGAACGGTGCCACCATGGGGCCACTATAAACTAGCTGAAACAGCAGATGAATGTGCTGATCCCCAGCACCATGGGCCATGTGACCTCCACCCACCCCTCACCGACATCCTATGTCTTCATCAGGCGCCCTATCTGCTCTGAGGCTGGACTGTCAGGATTGTGTGTTCTTGGCAAGCCAGTGGATAGCAACCAGCTTCCCCTGAGCCTTACCACTCTCAATGTTGAGGGAGCAGGGGTCATCGAGCCAGTCCAGCTTGTCATGGCAGCTTGACTGGGCCTTCCAGGTGTTGGCGAAGCCAGCACCCGTGGCCTCCACCATCCCACCAGACGTCATGAAGTCATCACTCTCTAGGCCGTTGAAGTTCCCACAGAGACCTAAAGGACCAGGACAGGATTAGGAAGAATCTGGGGGTGGGTGGAAAGAGTCGGGGCCCTCGTGGGGCTTTTTCAGAGACAAGACAGGATAGAACCACTCACCCTGCACCTGTCCCTGGGCAGCCTGGTCCAGAGTCACAAAAAGCTGCATGACTGGAACCAACTGGATCTGCAGCCGCAGCCCGAAGATCGTGTTCACAACAATGTGGTAGGAGGAGGGTTGGAAGATGGAGAAGCTCGCTGTAAGACAAGGAAGAACACAGTGAAAGGCAGCAGGGCTCCTTGGTCCCACTGTCCTATGGGGTGACATGCCCACCACCCCCTACCACTAGCAGGGACCCAAGAACAGAGTCTGCCTGAGGACACAAGGCCCCTCCTTGCCCAGACTCTTAGGCTATCCGAATCTCAGCTGGCTCTGTTGACTAGCAGCAGTCCAGGATCCTTCCCCAAGCCACTCACTCACCTGCCACATGGGGCAGGGTCACCTCCATCTCATTGAGCAACACACTGCCACCTGATTTGAAGGCCACCACCTGCAAGAAATGCCAAGGGTGGGCAGAGCTGAAAGGGCCCGCCTGCAGGACCCAGCAATGCTGGAAAGGGAAGGAGTAGAGGCACTCACGTTCTTCTTGTGGTCGGTCAACAGCACTACAGTCTTGAGGCAGGTCTGCTTGTCTGTAGAGCCGCAGGAGGCCAGCTCACCCAGGAGGGCATAGGAGTCATTGTGTTCGCTCTGTATGAGAAAGGGTGGTGAAGTTTCCGAAGAACTGACAGCCTCCTGCACCCTAGACCCACACACTCCATCCTGTTTCTGGGAGCAGCATTACCCACCACCCCAAGGACAGCCTTCTTCAGAATCCCGTCTTTCCACCCTCTCCAGAAGACAGAAGGCCCCCAGCTCCATCCAGGTACCTGGCTGGCCTACCTTGGTCAGGACATAGTAGCAGTCCCCATGAAAGGTAAACTTTTTCCCATCAAAGGTGGTGATGTGGGAGCCACCTTCCAGGGCACAGGTCTCAGGGCAAGGCAGGTCTTTACACACCCAGCGACCGGCATTGCAGACACTGCCCAGAAACAGGGCACAGGGTCAAGATTCAGTAACACCCCAGCCTGTCTGACCCCCAACCTCTAGGCCCTGAGACTTACCACTGCTCACAGTCATTGGTTATCTCCTGGCCTGGCATATAGAGGTGTCCGTGCAGCTTGCAGTGGCACTGGCTCACAGGAATACAGCCACTGCCCGTGATGTCATCATACACGGTGCCTGTGATAGATAGCCTGAGATGTAAACTTACCCTGGAAGCCAGTTTCCCCTAAGGCGAGGCTTCCAGCCAGACCTCCACCCACAGGTGTCTGGAGCCCTGATCTGTCAATGAAGATTTTCATCTCGCAGCACCCAGGGCTCTCGGAAGGGTCCCAACCCTCCCTGATTGCTCCCCACTCAGTCCCTAAGACAAGGGTCGTCCAGAGCACATACCTTCTGGGCAAAAACAGCCATCCATGTAGTGTTCCTCACACAAGCTGCTGACCTCCAGATGTGAGCAAGTGTCAACGCAGGGTGAGCTGCTCTCCAGGTACACCATGTTACTGGGACATTTCTTGGCTAGAAGCAAAGTCAGCTCCATCAGTCCATCAATAAGGAGCTACCAAGGCCACTGGCAGATACAGCATCCAGGTGCCTGGCACAGACGTGGCTCCCACCCAGGGGCTCACTAAGCCCGGGGACACAAACACTGAGCACCATGGTCTCCGAGCACCCCCCACGGGTCATTAGCTACTTACGGCAGAGTGAGGCGGTCCTCCAGTTCTCAGGTCTGCCTCCTGCGTGAGAGCACTGGCGGGAGAACTCAGCCAGGGTGCTGCACTCGCAGGCACCACCCTGCGGACACTGGCAGCGGTCGTGCATGCAGGCGCGCACGTACAACTCCACAGGCACGCGGGCCTGGCAGTCCTCGAAGGCTGTGGAGGTCAGCAGCCTCTCACATTCGGCTCGCTTAAGATAGAGAGACATGAATGTGGACATCTGTTCACACCTCTCTTCCCTCCCCTTAGAGCACAGGGATCCCCAACAAAGGTCAGCAAGTACAGGTTTCCTGAGAGCCTGGGGTTCCCCCAGTGGTGGCTCACATGTTCAGAGCATGATTCCGGCTCCTGCACGGCCTCAGGGTCCTCACATTCAACCTCAGGCTTGTTGATCTTCTGCATGTTCCCAAACTCAATGGCGCTGAAGTGTATGCCTAGGGAGACAGCTGGTCAGCAGCAATCCTTGGGAACCAGGAACCTGCAGCCACACCCCTGTCTCCCTCTCAACAAGCCCAGCTCAGCACTTACCTTCAGAGAGGAATTCGTAATTGATCTGCATGCCATTGAAGTCCCCACAGAGACCACAGGTGTGGTTCTGGAACCGGCTGTCCAGCTCCACCTATTGGAGGAGAAGGGAGGGCCGGTGAGCAGACCTCAGAGCCCAGCACATCTTCCAGAGCCCCTAAGTCTAGACAGCTTTTCCAACAGAACAGGTCGGGAAGAAGAAAGGTGGCCTTCAGGGTGGAGTACCAAAACGCAGTCTCTGAAGGACAGTTAGAGACAGCTCAGTGCACCTATAACACAGAGAGCCTCTCTCGGGCCAGGCCAGTAGAGTCTCTAGTACCAATCACTGCCCCCAGCAGCCCTCTCTACCACACAGGATCCTACTCCAAGGGTGAGGTATGGGTCTCCCACTCCCCCCGCCCCGCCCTTCTATGGAGCCACCAGGCCTCTCGCCAGACCGAGGAGTCCCACCACCCCGGAGCCCAGGATGCCGGTGCCCACCATGAGTGCATCTTCCCGATTCCACATGAGGGAGAGGCCAGCACGGGAGTAGACCTTGGTGTAGGCATCGTTCTTCTCAATGAGCAACCCGGAGCTGTAGTGTGGGGTGCTGACCCTGTGGAAGCCACCATGGGGTCACTCACCAATTCACCATCCCAGAACCCACCCACTTGTCCTCATGAGGGTTCTGCTGTCCATAGGGTGCTGAAGCCATGGGCATTACCGGGGTGAAGTCATGCCCAGCCTGGCTCCTTACACAGCCAGTCTATTCTCATCTGAAGGCACAAACTTACTTGGCCAAGCTCAAAGAGGAGGCCAGAAAGCCCTTGTCCTGGGCTAGGTAGATTTCCTTGGGGCCAGGCTCTTAAGCCCATTTCCCTTCCTGTACCCTCTCTGGGCTCTGGACAGGCACCTTCCCAGGAGTTCTAATGGCAGTGGGTCTGGGATATCTTGGGGACTGAGCCCCCAACTCTCTCTAGGCCCACTGTTCTGAAGTATTTCCTCATAGAATCTGCTAGGGTGGGATCCTCAACCCCTGCTCAGCCCCTCACCTTGGGGCTGTCCTTACGCCAAGACCCCATCCTACTCCTTGCTAGCCTGGAACTGCCACAGAACAGCCCCTGAGCCTCTATCCTTAGGGACCTCTGCCATATCCAACCCACACAAGACAGAATGACCCAGGCCGACCAAACAAGGTAAGGGAACACTGGGAGAGCCCCAAGCAGGACACAGAAACTCCTGAAGCAGGAAAAGAGTAAATCCCCAGGAGGTGAACCTGCAGGACAGGAATGCATTTAAGAGGACCTCATTGTTGCAGAGACAATGCCAGGGAACAATAGGGCAGGGCAAGCAGCCTCTCCCTTCTGAACTTCTGCAACTTTAGCCTGAGGGACATGCTCTGGCAGCCACCAGCCTATCCCATATGGCCCCCAAGGGAAATTTACCGAAGTCTACAGAGAGGTCAGTGTTTGTTGAATGAATCCATGGCTTAGCTCAAACCTCAAACTTAGGCATCTACCAGAGCAGAAGAGAGTATCCTGGAGGCTGGCTAAGTAATACAAAATGCTCAGGGGAAAAATACTTGCTCTGAGGAGCCAGAAGCATCCCCCTAGCTGCTGGAACATGAGAGAAGAGTAGCAACCCCACTCACATGGCCCCGTTCACCACCGCCAGCTTGTGGGTGAGGTAGATGGTGTCGTCCTTAATGGTGATCAGGACGGATTCTATCTGGGAGTGACCCCCAGCCTCGCCCAAGCCCCGCTTCAGGTGCACAGCAAATTCCTTGTAGGAGTCTCGGCAGTCAGACACAAAGTTGTAATCACAGAGGCCAGGGAATCGGAAGACGTCGCCGTCGAAAGTTTTGTAGTGGAAGTCACCCCAGGTGCTGCAGACATGGTTTCGGGATCTGGCTTCTGGGAGAACGGTGGGGACACAAGGTGAGACACCCAGGTGCGAGGAGGGTCTCCCTGAAGCTACTCTCCAAGTTAACTCCAGAGGTCCTCCCAGGGGTACCCAGCTAGGGCTCCAAACCAGGGTTTCTCATTCCTCCTGTAGAAGCAGTCTCTATCAAATACTGGTCACCCCTCTGCATAGACTCGCAGTCAAGGTGCTAGTTAGTATGGAGTCCAAGCAGGGAACAAAAGGTAGAGGGACCTTCAGGCAATGTGGTCACCCTATCTACCTCAAACCTCTCAAGTGATACTCCATTTAACCCCTCTCCACACACTCTTCACCCAGCAAGAGGCTGCGCTGGGTCCTTCAGTCTTCAAGCATTCCCCCTGGGACATCCCCCATCTACAGCTTTATCCTGATGGGACAGAAGTGTCCCATATGGACACCCAGCCCATTCTCCAGAAGCCCGGTCTTGCCAAAGGTCCCCTATACCTGGAGCCATCCTAAGCTTGGCTTCTTCCAGACATCCAATGCCTACCCTACTCCCGGGGACAATGGTCCCTCAGCGATTCTAGCTTCTCATCCACCTGCTGCAGGAGCCTCAGCTTTCAACCTCAGAGTGGTGGTAAGAGCCTTAAGACCAGTCCCACTGGAATGGTTCTGTTTGGGGACCCCCTCCTATTCCAGAAGCCCCTTCCTAACTGCTCTAGACTCCTCGTTCCCTTGCCCAGATCACCCAGCCCCCTTACCTTTCTGGAGCTCCGAGCCCTTGGCTAAGGCCAGGACTAGGCACATAGCCACCAGGTGAGCTAGTGGCAGCCCCATGGTGGCTCACGAGGGTGGCACAGAAGAGCATCCCAAGGCAGGGGTCCAGGACTTATATGCCTAGCAGGCACCCGAGGGCGGAGGACGAGGGAGGTGCGAAGGGTGGGTGGGGCATTTGCAGAGTTATCAGGAAAACAGCTGTGGGGGCTCCATGGGTCCCAGAGAGGAAATATTGATTCAGGTTATCTGAGTTTATCTTTATATGACTCCCTGGGTAAACTTGGCTTTCCTCAGGATGTCATAGCCCCAATTATCCCGATGCCAGCACACACCCTGGGTGAGCTCCATTCCTTTAAGCTACAAGCCAGGCCGGTCTCGGGTTTGGAGAGGCAGGAGGTGCCTACTGGAATTACATCCCACAAGGTCTGCCATCCCCCTCTCAATGCTCATAGGCCCAGCCCCAAAACCTCCAGCACAGCCTAGATAGAATAAGGAGCTTTCAGGTGTCCCCTGACTCCATTCTATCTCTCCACGAGCTGTGTGGGCTAAGGCAACCATGCTTCCTAATGCACTTCACTTCACGTCATCTGGGAAGACACAGAGTGGCAGGAAACCAGACTCCAGAGGTGGGTGTCTCACCCCATTTCATGATCCAGAAGGCAAGGAGAAGTGGGGATTCGGGGGCTACCTGTCTCTGTGGAGGCTGCTGTACTCTACTGAGCCCGGCTAAGTCCACTCTCTAATCCCCTTATTTTCCCAGGCTCTGCCAGTCTCTGGAATTACATGTAATTAAAACTTGGGCAGCCCTCAGCCCAGGCAATAACTCTCATTGGACTCATGTCCCTTCGTACAAGGGGAAGTAGCTCGAGGTCTGGAGCGGCCACTCTGTGAGAAGGAGGTCTGAGCAGGGGGGGTTAGCCCCAACCCCAGGAGGTCCTATCCCTGCAGGGTGTCCCGAGGCTAACGCTTCTCCCAAGGACCTGTGGCTCGGGCAGCCTGTCCTGTGTTCCTAGCCACATGATCCTTTGAGTGACCCTGATGATCTTCAGTCCTTGGGCTTAGCCCAAAGCTGCATCTGCCGCACCAACGTCTGGAAATACCTGTAGGAATCAGGGTGCTACATCAGAGTTGGTGAATACCACAACCACGAGCCTACGAGAGACACCAGTTCCCAAGGTCCACCCAGGATGGAGAGGCACAGGTGGCCACCTATGCTGCAGCTGGAGTGTAAACTGAGACCTGGAGAGCACCCCTGCCCTCCATACTTCCTCTTCCTGAAAACAAGGATAGGTCCTGACTTTGGTTAGAGTACACACCACGAATTTGGCCACAAGATACCTCAGGCTCCAATTTTGTCCCCAACTTCCAGAGGTGAGTGAGGAGAGATACATCAATGGCCACAGACTCCCTGAATGGGGAGTGGCATCTCCTTC
Source organism: Montemys delectorum (assembly GCA_019843815.1). Classification (NCBI taxonomy): domain Eukaryota; kingdom Metazoa; phylum Chordata; class Mammalia; order Rodentia; family Muridae; genus Montemys; species Montemys delectorum. The sequence goes on along the minus strand of JADRCD010101970.1, from coordinate 4,548 downwards.
CCTAGACTCTTCCTCCAGTTCTGAACAACAGCCACATCCTGGGCTAGACAGACAGCACTGCTAGTGATTTTACTGTCCTATGATGCCACCCACTTAGTCCTCTGGGACCTCTGTGCCATCCTAGCTGGAGCCAGAAAGGTTTCCACGAACTACAAAGACATCAGAGATAAAAATAGTCAAGAGCCCAGGCATGGGCAGAAGGCAGTCCTCTCACCTGACTGTGCCCCAGCCCCAGCCTGTGCTGTCCTCCCTACCATGGCTCAGGCACGTGGAAGAACCTGAGTGTGGCCTAAGCTCCCCCCAAAAAAATAGGGATTAGGGAACTAGAACCAGCTGGGCCAAGGAAGCCATTGTTTGGATTCCCTATGTGGGCCCCTTAGGCTGGCATCATGCCCTGCAGAACCCAAGGATGCACTTGGCTCCAAGAACCTAAGGTTTTCCACACTATGTTTTCTATGCTATGGTGGGACTCAGAGGAATTTTGGCCAGACTCATGATGCCCAGAACAGACCTTCTGAGCTGAGCTCTGAGAAGCTGGGTCCTCCCTACATGGAAGAAGTGAGTCCTCCCTGGATGGAGGGAGTAGGTCCTCCCTAGATGAAGGAGCTGGAATCTCCCTGGACAGAGAAGGTCCACACTTCGTTCCTACTGAAGGAAGCAGTGTTGACCCCAAGCTGAGTGATCTGATACTAACAGAGCTTGTGGCCCATTGCAGGATCTCAAGTGGCTTACATGAGCTTTGATATCATACAGTCCAGCACACGGCTGGACACAGTGGTCAAGCCACAACCCTAGTGGTTGAAGTGAGGGCAAACGGCAGCAAAGGTTGTCAAGCTGGAGTGAGTTCGTCACCTGCTTCTCAACTGCCAAATTTGGTGAGGACCAGGACATCCTTCGGTAGAGGCAAGGCTCTGCAACAAGATAAACAGCTGGAAAGTACTGAGGGACCACACAGAGGCCAACACACATGTAGACAGATTCTCAGACCCCGCTGGATGTGACAAACACACAGAGGATGGCTTTATCCGCCGATCAACACTCCTCTGTGCTGGGATGTGATGGGCAGCCATCATGGCCTCCAAGCTCAGTTTCCCACTCTCAGCTCCAGAGGCTTCTACCCCATCTCTTTGCAGCTTTTCCCCAGGACTATGGTGAAGGAAAGGAGACATCAATACTTTGAGGAAGCTCCTAAGCTGTGTCAGTCTTCAACAAGGATGTGGTGGCCGAGGTCAGAATGACTGCCCCACCCAGTCACAGGTGGATCCTGCTGGACAGCAGACGGCCTGCCCCGTCCTTAAGTTAGACTGGAACTGAAACCAACAGTGGACAGGGTCCCAGGCACTGTGGACCTTCTTCTGCTGGCCCCTACGCCCTGCAGTGTTTACCTGGACAAGACACTGTTCCTAGGGACTGCACAAAATTTACAGCCTTGACTGCAGGGAGGAGGCAGCAAAGACGTCACAGGCTCCTAAAGTGAACGTTCCACTCTGTCTGTCCACACATTGACTCATCCGGAAGCTTCAGGGAGGGGAGGGGCTGTGAGAGGAGAAGGGAGAGAAAGGCAGAAGACCAGATGAGGGAAGAGAGAAGAGAGAGTCTTTCCCCTAATGAGGATCATCCAAGCCCCAATCCCGTTCTCAGTCAGTGGCCTTCTGGGATAGTTTCTGTCCTCTGTCAGAATGGCTGAGCCTCAGCACCCAAGGTTTGGTCAGACCCTAGTCTTGATGTTTCCATGAAGGTAGTTTTGTTTTGCGTTTTCAGCTGTGAGCAGATGGCCCTCCCTGGAGTGGGTAGTAAAAAGAGACTAAGATCTAAGAGGAGAAAGGAGGCTGCCTCCAGCTCTGCCTTGAGACTCCCATTTGCTGACTTCCCTTCAGATTTCAGACTTAACAGCCCCTCCATCTCATGAGCCATTCCTTAAATTAACACTCGCCTCTCTGTGTATACAAACACACACCCTGTTGCTTCAGTTCTCCTGAAGAACCCTGACTAATGTATCCTGCATAGCACAACCCCTCCTCACTCAGGGTGGGAGGCAGCCATGCAGTCCATCCGATCTGCAGCTTTGTGAGCTCCCGACTCCAGGCAGCTCCTCTCTCCTCCTTACCCCATGATGACCTCACTGACCTTTACGGCTTCAGCCGTAGGTATGGCCTCAGGCCATTCTCCCCTGAAGCTCTGTGGTCGGTTTGATTGCTAGCACCTGTAGCAGAAACTGAATTACTGAGGATCATATGTCTCGGTTGCCTCAATAGAGTCTCTCTGGGCACAGGAGACAAGGCTGGCTTAGCACTCATGCCGACCATTGGCCCTTGCCATCCTGGCCATGCATCCAACACCAGGCCAGCAAACCCCAGACAGCTGGCCTTAACTCAAGTGGGAAGCTAGTGACTCCCACCATGGTAAGCAGAGCACCCCCAGAGAAGCCACAGTTCCCAGCCCTTCTGGATTCCTAAAGGAGACCCCAGCCCCAGACACATAAGGGCAAAGCAAGCAGCAAGTCCTGGGCGTAGACCCAGACTGCCAGGCGTCTGTCACACAGCCATCTCTGCAGGTCCTCCCCTGACACACGGAGAAAGGCAAACTCCAATACTGCAAATAGGGCCAGAGAGTATGCAGTATGGATGGGTGGGTTGTATATGGATGACTGGCTGATGGGAGGATGAGTGGCGGATAGATGTTCGAGTGACGGAATAGGTAGTAGGTAGCTAAGTGAGTGGGTAGGATGGGCAAGTGGGTAGATATATAGGTAGGTCTTTTATGTTTTAAATTGGAAGGGATTTTGATTGAGGTTGCATTGAACACACAGATCCGTTTGGAAGACTCGACAATCCGAAACCTCAGTTCCCCAGCCTGTGGCTCTGCGTAGACGTCTGTTTAGGCCTTGGTTCTCTCGGCAATACTTTGTCATTTCCTTACATCTTTTCAGATTTTTTTTTCTTCAGTGCTTCATATTTTTGATACTTCCATAGTAGGTATTTGTTTATTCCTGTATCAAACGGCTTGGTGCTAAGGTCTAGAGACCTAGAAAGCTTGTAACCCCACAGTTCCCATCTCAGCTATGGTTAAATACACAGCTCGGTGGCTATTGGCTATCCTTACCATCCTGTGTGGTTGTCACCACTACTCACCTTGAGAACTCGTTTTATCTTGAAAAGGAAAACCTAACTTACCCTCTGGAGATACGGCTCGGCAGTAACAGCACACACTGTTGTGCAGAGGACCTGAGCTGGGTTCCCAGCACCCACATCCGGTGACTCACACTCACCAGTAACCCCAGCTCCAGGGGATGTGACACCTTCTCTGGCCTCTGTGTACACTGCACTCACAAATGTACACACCCTAATGCACACACACATATACACATAAGTAAAAATAAAAGTAAAATATCTTTACCAGGCAGTTGTGGAGCACGCCTTTAACCCCAGCACTCAGGAGGCAGAGACAGGTGAACCTCTGAGGTCAAGCCTTGTCTACAGAGTGAGTCCAGGACAACCAGGCCACAGGCTCCACTCACAGGCTCCACTCACAGGCTCCCCCAGCCCCACCCTCCAGCCCCTCCCTCCAGCCCCAAGCAGTCTTCCGTTTCCAACCAAAAAAGAGAACTTCTGTATTATATAGGGATTCTACAGTTAACTTTTTGAAGGACCACCAGACTCTTGTTATTTTACACTTTCACTAAAGTGCACAACAGTTCCAGTCCCCTCCCTCCCTCCCTCCATTCCTTCGTTCGTTCATTCCTTCCTTCCTTCCTTTCTTTTTCACCCCACGGCCACCTGTCCCCAGCTGTTCTGGAACTTGTTGTATAGACCAGGCTGACCCTGAACTCCAAGATCCACCTGCCTCTGCCTCTCCCCAGTGCTGGGACTAAAGGAGAGCCACCACCACTTGGAAATTCCAGTTTCTTAACATCCTTACCAACACTTGCAGGTTTTGTATGGGTTTGCTTGCTTGTTTGTTTTTTATCTGTGTGCATGCATGCACAACTGTGTGTCTATGTATCTGTATCTGTATATGTATATGTATATGTATATGTATATGACAGAGGCCAGAAAAAAAGGTTTTAGATTCCCTGTCATTGGAGTCATAGGTGGTTGCAAGCCACCTATGTGGGTGCTCAGAATTAAACCTGGGTCTTGAGCAAGAGTAGCACATACTCTTAACTGCTAGGCTATCTCCCAGCCTGATTTCCTTCTTTTTGACAGTCTCTCGCTGAGCCTGGAACTCAGCATTTTGGTGAGCTGGTTGGGCAGAGAGCCAATGGAATCATCTAGTCTCTGCTCTCCCGGTGCTGAAGTTACAGGCACATGCCAGCACATCTGGATTCTACACTGCTGGGGATCCAAGCTCAGATTCTTGAGTTTGTACAGCAGGTGCTCTACTCGCTGAGTTACCTCCCCTGCCCTCACTGTGATGCTAATTTGTATTTTCCTGATGACAAATGGTACTGGGAATGTTTCCTGTCTTTGGCCATGATACTCTTCATACACTTCTCAGACACTTCGCTGTAGAAACGTCTATTCAAGTACTTCACCCATTTTCAACAAT
>JADRCD010101962.1:0-10646 GCA_019843815.1 Montemys delectorum | reverse complement strand
TTATAAAGAATAGACTCAAGTTACTCTCAAACACTAAGATTTTGACATAGAGCTAGGGGACAGATAAAGAAATCAAACCAGCCTGTTCATTAGGCTTAAATGAGAGTGACATTAAGGTTAAAACGTCAGTAGGATCGAACTATAACAGGCTAAAAGAAGGAGTCATAGAAATAAGGTCTTTGTGCATTGATAATAATAGATTGTTTTGTTTACCAGGCAGAGAGGAAATCTATGACTCTAATAATGTCACCTAATTAGCAATACTGTAATTGTGTAAGAGAAAGATGGTATTCTTTGAGACCACTTGATCTTTCTTATAATGTTGAAGAGTACAGGATGCTCACATCTGAAAATGGGTGTGCTCTATTTTCATAACTGGCTTGTCAGATGACAATTGTCAACTGTCATTTCCTTTCCCAGCACCACAATGGTAAAATTATTTTTGATTACTTTTACATTTTCTCTTCTAATATGATCTACATCATTTGTATAAGTGGTTTTCCTTTTAGTTTGCCAAAATCTTGCTATCTAAATCGAAGCTACAATGATATGATGAGAGCAAAGTAGATTAGACCCTCAAATATCCCTACATCTAAAATGACTCTATTCTTCCTAAGTATTGTAACTCTCACATTGTGTTCCATGAAGACTAAAGATTTGATGGAAGTGCCATAAGGGTAAAATGGAGGAACAGAAAGGGGAGGCTAAGCAGGGCTCCAGGTCTCTCACCTTATACCATCTCTGACTGTGCTGCTTCTCCTCTTTTATCTGTGAAGAAGGATTTGCATTAAATCATCCTCCCTCCCTCCCCTGGTACTTTTCTAATGAACTGACCTGAAAATAAGTGCATTAAGTGGCCATAGAACATAAAGACACTAATTAGTTCACTTGGGGATCAAATCCATGATAACAGACTTATTCATGCTTTTTTTTCTATCCCCCAAACTATTCAGATAAAAGGAGAGGGAAAAATAAATCTATCATATATATGACAATCCTCAAGAACAAACACTTTAAGTTTCAAATATAATCTGGCTGATTCTGTCAGAAGGAAACAATTCTGTCATTAGATAGGAATAAGTAATAATTGAGTCTCAACCAACAGGAAATCTTATTTCACACAAACAGAAATGCAAATAACTAGCAAACACAAAAAGATTAGTGTCTCTTGTCATCAAGGAAATTTGTAATATCATTACAATGAGAATACTTTTTTAGACTCTAAATTTGTAAGTATTTCAGATTACTATTTATGACAGTGATAAAATTATAACTTCATATGCTTCTGAACTACTTGAAGATTGTTGTCATGTTATTGTTTAATTTATAAAGAATAGAAACAAGTCATTCTCAGATAGTAAGAGCTTGTGGTAGAGATACAAGGATAAATGAAGAAATGAAACAAACTCACTCATTGGGTCTAAGTGAGATGACATTTACATGAGAAAGTCAGGTGAAGAGCTTGGCATTCTAGAAATGTTGCTCTTTAAAGAGCTATATCCTACCCCATTCTTAACAGCACCATTTTAATTAACTCTTTACCTATAAACTATCAATTTGTTCCAGGGACTCTATGGAACTTCTGTTGTCCTTTAAATTCTTTTACTCCCTCAGGATAAATACTCTTGCATTCTATTTATTGCTTGCTCTCTTATTTTGGTTTCCAGCATCCTGTGGAGAATTTGAGCTTTATTGATTGCTACCCTATGCTCATGAAAAGGATCCTTGCCATTAGGTTTGCTATCCTTTCTCTCATACCCAGTAGTATTCCAACAGGTATATTTCTGGAGATGGCCACATAGTTTGGTTTTTATGGAATAAGTTGTGAGTGTGCACAATATATGACAAAACTCTAATATAAGATGAAAAGCCACTAATTGTGAAACAACTTACTTGTCCCATTTAGAAAAATCAATATATGTATTATATTATATTATACAAATTATAACAATTTCATATTCAATGGCATTGTAATAAGAAACAGATTAATGATAAAATTTGAACTGCAAACATGTTCAAAATTAAATGATGAATAGTGAATTTTCTAAAATATATATTTACAGAAAAATTATAGAATAAAAAATTATTGAAACATTGAATACTGAAGCATGGTAGCAAATATTTTCTTGCTTACATATATTCTTCAATTTTAATCCAATTTTACTTATATAGTAATTGTGCTATTTTATGAAACACAAGAGAAGATGATTTGAAAAAAATAAAAAAATAGAATCAGATAAAGGAAATCTTTCAGGCAATTCTCACAAGATAGTTTTCCTGTTTCTTAGTTTTATGCAAGCAGGAGCTGTAAGTCATTACACTACCTAAAAAAAGAGTATTTTCTTGGAAAGCGACCATGGTTTCAACTTCTTGTGCTATTATACAGTCTTTTTCTCTAATATGTTACATGTATATTATCAACATCTTCTAACAAGATGGACAATCATTATCCATTATATTTGGAACAATAAACATTGTATCACACACACGTGCACACACACATACACACACACACATACACACACACAAACACACACACACACATACACACACACACAAACACACACACACACACACACACACACACACACACACACACACATACACACATTTATTCTTTCCTTAGAGAAAAAGACATCTGCCATTTTCCATAAATCTCAATGCTCCCCAACAGGAAACAAAAATAAGTTGCAGAATGAACATATATCCATATATGTCCTCATATAATCAATTATTCATGCCTAAAGATACACACACACACACACACACACACACACACACATACACACACACACACACACACACACACACACACACACAAATGATCTAAATAGTTATGTATATACCACATATGCTTTTAGGGAACTGGTGATCACCATAAATTTGTTGAAGCAATTTTACTTTTCCCTCTTACTTTTAGCAAATGATAATGTTGTTGTTGATGATGATGATGATGACAATGATAAATTAAAATAAAACCTTGAGTTTCAGAGTAGCACAGGCCTCAGAATCCTAGTGTTCTTCCTATTATATAACTGAGAAAATTGGAAACCAAAGAAAACAAGGGGTTGTCTCAAATGCTGACTGCTAAAACAACATGGAAACCTTTATGCTGCAAACTTTAAAACCACTAACTAAAATCCTTTGTTGTTATGTACAATCAAAACATAGGTAGCTAGCGGTAATCATCTCCATGAATCACCCAATAAAAATGATTGTGTGGCATTTGATCCCAGTGTGAAAGGGTTACATGCTTCCCCATTTCGTTACTTTCTTCTTCACCTTTCCTTGTCATTAGAAAGCAAATGGTTGTGTTGTGATATTGATCCAAGTACGTAGTAGTACTGTATTGAAATTCAGCCTTTCAGAATCAGACCATAAATTAGGGAAAGTTGGCTGCTATGAAAAACAGATTACAAGACTGAAATGAACCAACCTAAATGTAGAGAAACAAAACAACCACTCCAACAAAACATATAGACACTGAGGTGTTAAAATCTGAATCTCTTACAGGTTATTTAAATTAAACTGGTCTATAAAGTATACTGAAAATGAGTGAAAATTTGTTTCAATTTTTCAAAAGGTGAAGTATTTTTCTCAAATATTTGTAATAATTAATGGCTGTTAATGAGCTCAGGTCATAGCAGCATTGTCTAGAACCAAAAACATTTTCACACATCATGAATACTGCACAAGAAATCAGATTTTCAAGTAGAAGCCGGTACCCAGGTCAGAAAGGGTAGGAGTGGCAGGTTGAGAGTTGGGAATATAGTAAATAGTGGATAAAAATATGTATATGTACCGAATTTTGAACATTTGATAAGCTGTGGGATCATGGCATTCAATCTATTTCTATTGACAGGCTGCTGGTCAGTGTATTTATAATGGAAAACATTATAAGTAAACCAATATTTACCTTTTTCTACTTTTAACTATTGCTTAAAAGCAACTCACCTTGACTTGAACTGCACTGGTAGTAACTTGAACAACCTATTGATATAAAAGAGTTATGTGTCCATTCAACCACAAGCAAAACAGACAAATTGTCATAAAGCATATGAAAAGTTGCCAGTCAGAGAAATGTTTTATCTACATCTCTACTCATCATGGCACTTTGATAATACATGTCTCATGGTTGTTCTTTTGACACCTTATAAGGCAGAAATTTAGATTTTTGTCAGATTATGGAGTATTTAGCTTCAATCATAATGTGTCTCTCCTAATCATATTAAGCTGAAAGTGCATTAAAAATGAAATAAAATATAAACTGTGTGAACTATTTTGACCTGAAAATTTACATTGCCACAGTAAAACTTTACATTGCGTGCTAATATTTTTGTCAGCTTTAAATGCCATGTTTAACTTATTTTCTATTAGCTTGGCGATATGTGTTTAGGGTGTTAAAAACAAAAGCATCAAACTTTCCTATGAAGACAAATGTTGATGTCTCTGTTTTGGAACATATGAACAGAAACTCCCCAGGTTATTTCTTTCGATTATTTATTTCTTTATTAGATTATCATATGGTTTTATCATTTTCATTTTGACTTCCTTCTCCCTCCTTCAAAGATTGTAAGAGCTAAAGGAACAGGGAGTTCGCTGTGACATTATATCTCCTAAAAATGTCAGAAGATAAATGAACAAAGTCTTACCACCCAGTTTTCATAAAGCGGATATTATTTAGAAAAATACAATGGATGGCTTTGGTTGTCATTTTTATACAACCTTAGAAGGCCCCAATGAGAGACTGACAATATTGTTGTCTCTGGGCTTCTTTGTGGGCGTTTGCTTTACTTAAGTTAACATTTATGGGAAGACTCAGCCCACTATGGGCAGCACCATTTCCCAAGTGGAGAAATCACATTGAGCACAATCAAGCAAGAAAACACATGAGAATGAGTAATGACAATTTGAGAATTTTGGTTTCTTTCTAAAAACACAGCAATTTAAGAAAGTGCTTTCCTTTTAATCTCAGGTGTAGGGAAGTAGGGCTCCTTTGGACTCTGCAGCATCTTACTATGATTTGCCTCCTCCTCTAGCAGAGGAATGATTTTGCAAGCTGCAGATAGTTTTGTGGCTGTGTGATATTTGGAATTCTGGGAACTTTTCAGGGGGTATATAAATGCTAGGGCCCTGAGAGCCAGGTTTTGTGGTTGTTGGTCATTCGGGGGTTGGAGGGGGGTTATTTGCAGTTTGTTAGTAGTTGAGGTCAAAGAAGAAATAAGAAGAAAGAAATTATTATACTCAGGGATCTCTGTCTCTCTCTTCTCTCTCTTCTTTCTCTTCTCTATAGTAATAGGGAGAGAAACCAGGGGAAGGGGGCATAAACAATGCAAAAAGAAAAAAGAAAAAGAACCCAGAGATCAGTAAAGACCAGCTACAAGAGTTAGTGCATGCACTTCTCTCTGCTTTTGTCTGTGGATGTAAAATGACTTGCTGTTTGAAGGTTCTGATTTGGCTTCTGCCACACAATGCTGTACTGTAAACAGGGCATGATTGGATGGCTATTCTCTTTCTGTTAAGAAACATTTTCCACTTTTATGTTGTACATGTATGTGTGTTGTTCGTGTGTTTATGCATTTCATGCATATATAGTTGCAAGTGTATTTATGTGTGTGTCATAAAAAGGGTGGAATAAGGGGATCTTCCCCAGTTGCTTTCTAACATATTCACTGAGGTAGAGACTCTCTCTCTCTCTCTCTATCAACTTGGCGAGTCTAGTTACTCACCTTCCTCTGGAAACCCCACCTCATCCTCCAGAGATTGTAGGTGGGTCACAATGCCAGCTTCCTATTATTGTGGGCTCTGAGGGTCCAGGCTCTGATAGTCACATTTGCATGGCAGGCATCTTAATGTGTGAATCATTTCTCCAGTCCAGTTAAAAAGAAAATTCCTACTTTGAAACTTGTCACATGATAAATTTCCATACCAAAATTACATACCAAATAATGGGAAAATGTAATTTGTACATGTGAATGGCCTTATAATCTTCTAGGTGGTTGTATGTTGACTTAAAAAAATAAAATCATAGTCCAAATATCTTAATCATTAAGACACATTGTACATTATCAATGACATATATGTGGTATGCATTCAATATTTGAAAATATTTTGAAGGGAGACTTATTTCTGTCTTATGCATATCTCTGACAGAATCTTGTTAAGGATTTGATGAAACATCCCAAGAAATTATAACAATAGGGCACATATTCCCAATGATAAAATTTGTGCTCAATTTAAATACAAGATGAATATTAATATCATGCTTTGTTCCCTTTTAAATGATTTCCCCATTTTACTCCTTTCCATGGGTCAATGGTCTTTAAGCTGAGTTCTGAACAGTTTTCACAGTCTTATTATCTACAGAATTATGCACAAAATCCATAGGTATCCTGTGAGACTCTCCAGAATCAAGTGCATTAATTCCTATTAATTCTTGCATTCACTAAAACGTTCTTCCAGTTGCTATGCCACACGCATTCAATTATGGGAAATGGGAATGCGTTAAAATATCACATTCTGGTGTCAAATGTTCTGAAAATCTTTGGGGGGAGATTTGTTTGCTTTTACTAACAAGTCCAAAATTGTGCCTACTGGGTCTCTCCAGTGGAAACAAAGATTGCACATTGCTCTAAGAAAAAACAATATTGTCATATGGCTGCTATCTGTCAAATGGAGACTGGTTCACAGCTCATGAGAGAAGAGCAGGAGGAAGAAACAGGCATTCAGAGGTGAGAACTGCTTTTTCCCCTGGAAGATAATGTTTTTTTAAAGACAACCAGAAGAAAGTTTTTATTTTAGAGTCCCTCTCTCCCCAGGCTTTACAAAATGTAGACACTGTGTTGTCAAGCTAGAAAATTAGAGATCTGATTACCTTGAAAAAGTGTAACTTGTCAGAATTTCCTCCCAGCATGTAAAACACTCCTTTGTAGTACCTCATGCCACATTTTCAGTTCTCTAAGACATACCATGGAGAGCACCTTGTCCAAAAGAGTCAACATCAATGCTTTTCATAGCCTACCAATTGATTCTTAGAACACTTTATTTCCCACTGGGCACATCTTTGCAACTTTTTGGAGTATGACAAATGCAATTTAGTTCTAAAATCACAAAAGAACCAGAGAATAATTTGGATTCATTGTTGGGTGTACAAATAAATTTTAAACCAAATGATACAAGTATAGGATACACCTACCCAGCATATATATATATATATATATATGTGTGTGTGTGTGTGTGTGTGTGTGTGTACATACACATATATATGTATATATGTGTGTGTGTACATGCATGTGAGTGTGTGTGCATGTACACATACTTGTGTGAGCATATGTGTTTGTGTGTATGTGTATACATAGGTATGTATGACATATCAATAAAATAAAGCTCATGAAATTTTTGATAAAAGAGGGAAATGGGAAAATGGCTCAGTGGCTAAAAGTACATTCCATGCAAGTCTGGTAACCTGCATTTGTTTTGAGGACTTAAATAAAAAAAACCAGACGTAGTGGAATGCATCTGTAATACCAACATTTCTTACGATGCAGTGGGAAGTAGAGTCAAAAGTCTCATGGTGGGAGGGAAATAGTAGAATCAGTCAGCAAGTCCCAACTCCCTAGCCGAGGATATATTCTACCATAGGAGAAACAAGAAAGAAACTGCAGCCTAAATACGGTGAAGGAAAGAACTGACTCCAGAAAGTTCTTTTCTGACCTCTACATGTGTGCTGTGGCTCATGAAGGACAGTGGCACACGATTAAAAAACATAGAAAAAATATGGCCAGGTGGTGGTAGCAGCACACACACATTTGGTCTCAGCACTCAGGAGGCAGAGACAAGCTGATCTTTATGAGTTGAGGGGTCTGTGTAGTAATCAGAAAGTTCCAGGCCTGGCCAAGGTTACACGGAACAACTCCTTCTCAGAAAATCTAACTGAGAAAAATAAGATAAAACTCATTTAAAAATAAGTGATGTGTGATAAATCAAAAACTGGGATTAATATGAAATTTTGTATCAAGGCACAGTGACTCATGGTGGTTTTAGTTACCAGCACTTGCTTAAGAGGGTGATGCAGTTTGAGTGTGAGGTAGGCTTGGGTAAGTAATGACACCCAGTGGAAGAAGTGCTCTTTGAATAGGGGAAGAAGAATTTTAATTTAGCAGCTTCATGAATCTGTATCATTCTAAGACTCATATTTTTGTACTACTTCAGTATACACAAAATCCATGTCATTCATTGTCAAAACTTTCTCCCCAATAAGATATGATTTCAAAATTCAATGTAATACATTATAAAAACTCTTAAAGTTGAAATATCAAGGAAGATATTCAATACCTGGCTTCTCCTTACTGTGTGTCCTGGGTGTGCAGCTAAATGCCTATCAAATGGATTGAAAAGAGTGTAGAAGAAGTACGAACAACTGGTTTTCAATACTCTGTAAGGAACTGACTCCACTTCATCAATTCCTTAGAGTCCTATGTTGATTTTCTTGCCCCTTTCTTTGTAAAATTACAACTGTAACTCTTTTCCACCTGATCATTTCAGAGGATCAAATAAAGAATATCAGTATCAATAGTGTATCAGAGCACTTCAGTAAAACCAAGAAGCAATGCTGAAAGCCCACTTAATGTGGTATTTAGAATAAGTACATGAAACTTAACTAACAGACGGAAGGAAAAACACTATCAGCAATAGAAACATTATGGACCATTTGAGCAATGGCGACAGCAGAAAATGCAGCAAAATACACATATGTAGCTAGTTACTTCATAAGGAAGGCAAATGCATCAGTAACTGAAAAGGAGCTCATGTCATAGCAAGGCTCAGGAGTTCTATTAAATAATGTATTGAGATGTCACCACATTAGGGGGGTGATTTTAAAAGCCCAAAGTGGGCTGTTATGATTAAGAAAGTAAGTCCTCCTCCCTGATCAGTGAGGACCAGTCCATTTTAAATGGTTCAGAATTAGAGTTACCATCTTACCAGGGATAAAAGATAGTTGATTCTAGACACAAATATGAGGGACCATTACCCACAAATACATATGTACCCCAAAGTCTATGTTCCAGTGTGCTAACAATGTTATACAATTTTTTATAGCAACAGAAAAAGAAAATCATAAATCAGTGCATTATCCAAACATACTAATGGGCTCACCTTGTAAGTAGAGAAACCTGTTAAAGTTCTCAGAATTTATCTGATGTCATTCTTAGCTTTTAGGTTTGTCAAAACTAACTAGTCTGTTTATATATTTAAAAGGACTCACCTAATAGTCCCAAGAATATTATGTCATAGGGAGAGATGATCAATAAATGATTATTAACGCACAAGATAACTTGTAACCAGGCTCTATAGCTGCAGCATTCCAATGGCTCCACAATCATTGAAGCTCAAATCAGTTAATCAGTTTTTAGAATGTTCCAAGGAGGGGTATAGTTTCATTTCAGAAACCTTAGTCCATAAAGTCAAAATAGAGACAATGAACCACAAACAACACATTGGCTAAATCCAGACAACAAATTATTTCATTTGAAGTGTTAAAAATGTCCAAAGTGAAAAAAGATACATGCAGTGAAAATACGGATACTCACATTCCATATATGAAGATTGTATAAGCTAGTTTTATGTCAATGTGACAGAAGCTATAGTCATCTGAGAAAAGAGAGCATTAATTGAGAAGATGCTTCCATAATATCTGACTGTTAGCAAGCCTAGAGAGCATTCTCTCCCTCTCTATCTCTCTCCCTCTCTCTGTCTTGCTCCCCTTCTTTTTTTTCTCTTTTCCTTTCCTTTTGCTTCTTACTTTTTTCTTCTCTTTCTTTGTTTCTTTCATTTGCTTGTTCTTTTTCTTTCTCTTGCTTTTTTCTTTTTCTCTTTCTTTCCTTCTTTTTTCTTCTCTTTCTTTCTTTGTTTCTTTCATTTGTTCATTCTTTTTCTTTCTCTCTCTTTTTTCTTTTTCTCTTTCTATTTTGTTTCTTGGTTTCTTCCTTTTGTCCCACAATTCCTCCTTTCACTCCTCCAAGCTCTATTGCCCTGCCATAAGCTCTCCTCTCCTACAGATCCACTCCTTTTCTGTCTCCCTTCAGAAAAGAGCAGGCTCCAAGGAACCAAAGACAAATACAACAAAACAAGATACAATAAGACAAGTCAAAAGTGTTCACATGGAAACTGGGCAAGGCAATCCTATAGAAGGAAAGGGGTCCCAAGAGCAGAGAAAGAGTCAGAGATATACCTGTTCTACTGTTAGCACCTGCAAAAACACCAAGTTAATAGCCACAACATGTATGCAGAGGACCTGGTACAGACTTGTGCTTGCTGCTTCAGTCTGTCTCAGATGATATGAACCGTCCTTAGTTGATTCAGTAAGCCACAACCTCCTGGAGTCATTCATCCTCTCTAATTCCTACAATTCTTACTCTCACTCTACCTCAGAGTTCTGCAAGCTCTAATAGGAGAAATCTGATGGAGACCACAATTTAAATTTTCTCCACATAATGTCTGGCTATGGGTCTCTACACCAACTCCCATCTGTGTTAAGATCAACAGTTAATAAATATAACCTCATGAACCTAAAAAGCTTGTAAGGCAAAGAATACCATCAATGAGACAAAGTAACAGCCTACAGAAAGGGGAAAGTTTTTTTTTTT
>JADRCD010101951.1:2176-14842 GCA_019843815.1 Montemys delectorum | reverse complement strand
TGTTCTGGCAGCATGCGTATAGTAGAAGATTGCAAATTCGATCATCAGTAGGAGGAGAGGACCTCAGCCTTGTGAAGGTTCTGTGCCCCAGTGTAGGGGAATGCCAGGGCCAATAAGTGGGAGAGGGTGGGGTGGCAGGTATGGGGAGGGGGGAGGCAACAGGGGTTTGTTCTTGTTGTTTTTGTTTGTTGGGTTTGTTTGTTTGTTTGGAGGGGAAACTGGGAAAGGAGAAATTTACATGTAAATAAAGAAAATAACTAAAAAAATAAATTAAAAGAAAAAGAAATTAAGAAAAAAAGTAACTTTTGTCGTAAGGAAAAAACAGCTCAAACTGTAACAGATGGGTCATTACAACCCAAGTATATGTCCTCAAAAGACATATTTCATACCAAGAAAGTTAATAAACACTTGAAATCTGGGGACAAGTTGTATTTAATTTTTGATTAGATGTTCTACCAAAGGTCTTAACCCATAATAAGCAACACACATCAAATCAGACATTCTGAAAATGTGGAATGGAGGTTTCTCCCACAGCAAGCCTAGGTAAAAAATGACTACATTATATAGTGAAGCTTCAGATGAGATGTCATCAGTGACTTCACACCCACAGCCCAGTCAAGAAACCATTTATAACAATGGACTGCTCCCACATTCCACAATACTGAACCACAGAAGACCAAACAAAAATGATTCGTTAGAAAGCAATTAGAGGAAATGTAGCACCTCTTCTCTTAACATGTCTCACGCAGTTTTCAGTACTTACTCTTCCTGTTGGTAATACTGTGTGTGACATAGAACTGGTATCTAAACCAGAAACCAGTATTGCTTCTAGATTGCATCATTCAAAATTCTAAAACAAACCATGGCAGCTTCATTCATTTTTCCCAGTCAGTAGTTAGATGACCAATCCAAAGATTTGTTGGATAATTTAACTAAATTAAAATTAGCCGTGAATGCCCCTAGAATATTATATGGCTAAATTTTAACTGGTCCCAGAAAACAAAAACAAAAACAAAAACACCTTGGGAAAGCACTGTGTGAATTTTTGCAGACACTCCTATTTCCTCACACTGTAGTGCTAGCACTGACAGCGCTGGCTGGCTCTGACAACTGTTTGGTTGTGCTTACCTTGCATAAAGAAAGTGCTAGCGAACATACTGGTTGGTGGCTTGGGAGACGGATAACTAGGAGATTCACGGTTGAAATCGTCAGAATTTGGAGATGGTGCATATACCTTAAAACAAAACAGGATAATTAATTCAAATGTATGACTTACATAAAAATGAGGCCTATGTTCCACAAAGAACCTAAGAAGTTCTATCTTAAATCTGTTAGTATATATCACAAACAGAAAAAAACTTAAGAAATCAAAGCAAATTCTGCTGAGAGGTCTTATTCTTAAATTTCAGGTACACTTCCAAGTCCACCAGCTCTTTGAGAAAAAGATTATTTAATTGTTAGGGCTGTAATAATTTCCTTTAGTGAATATTTGCTTCAGATAAGGAAACCGAATATTTTGAACTATCAAGTGGCCAACATTCACAATCCTTAGGAAAACTAAATGGGTATCCAAATAAACAGTGAATGAAATATAATCGCAGCATTCTCAGGACTACTGAACCTTAGAAGAAAAACAACAACAACAAAATAACAAGTAAAGTTATGTATGAAGCCTGGCACAGTGGCTAATGCATGTTCTCCCAGTAACTAATAGGATGGATGGCTTCAATGCCAACCTTGTCAAAGGAGGGAGACTGTCTTAACATCAACTCTGCCAACAAAATGTCTTATAAGTAAGTCACCAAGGGCCAGGCAGTAGTCGTGCATGATTTAAACCCAGCACTTGGGAGGCAGAGACAGGCGGATTTCTGAGTTCAAGGCCAGCCTGGTCTACAGAGTGAGTTCTAGCCTGGGCTATACAGAGAAACCCTGTCACCAAGGAAGCAGGAGACAGTTAGGTCCTGGAATGGGACAGCAGAGGGGTAAGATGTAGCTGCTAGAGTTTCCCGGTACCATAGCGGATCTGCGAAGATTCGCCACCGGAGGAATCAGATCTAAATAAGGCTTATAAGATTATATTAGATGTTAGAGACTGAGTTACCATTGTTTCTTAACTAATATTAAAAAAAAAAAAAAAAGCAAGCTACCAATGAATTGTAAAAGTATACCAGAAGTACACCAGGAGTAAGAAAGAAGGAAATATAAGTTAATCTTAGCAGCATAAGAAATTAATTTTGTTATATTTTGTTAGGAGTATATCTATTACATTTCACTATAAAACAAAATTTAAATTTTTCTTACAGAAAGTTAGCATTATCATTATGAAGACGCATACAAAAACATACATATTGTATGGTCACTGAGAATTTCTGGAACTATATAGGAGAAACTTAGCAACAGTTATATCTTAGAAGTAGGAAAAAAGACTTTCAGTATATGACGTATTTTAATTTTCCCCAGCAGTACAGGAAAGAGCTGGGGTTCAAAGCACACAGCTCATTGGCAAAGCTTCGCAAACAAGGCCCTGGGGGGCTGAGGGGTTGCAACTGGTTCTTACACCAAGGTTACAATGAGAGCAGTTAAAAAAATTACAAAATTAGCAATTATATATTCACAAGCTATCAAAATTTATTCTTCTTGAAAGGCATTAACCATAAAGATTCCCAGTCTTCCTGAGTGTTGAATTTCTCATCTGTAAGGTGCTCTATCCTGTACCTCAAAGGGGAAGATGAGATGAGGTAATATCTATAACCAGATGTTTAGCATGGTGCTTCTGAAAATGCAGTAAGTAGCCAGTGAGAGCTAACATACTATATTCCTACCACCCCAACAAAAGGCAGCATACTGTTCTGTATTGCCACTGGTCAGATTCTAATGACATTTGTCACAGGTTTTGTGATAGTTGACTCTACTCATGGTCCCTGAAAAGTTTTGGAGAAGCTTTGTTCTTAGAAGTTATACACAGGTCTTGGAAGAGAGTATGACACATGTATGTATTTAACATAATTTTCTAGTTTAAACTTATTTCATAAAAGATTATATTAGGGGGCTGGAGGTGATGGCTCAGTAGTCAAAAAGCAGGGGACTCAGGTTCTGTCCCCAGCACCCACATGGAGGCTTATAATGATCCATAATTCCAGTTCTAGAAGATTCAACACCCTCTTCTGGCTTCCATGGGCAATAGGTATGAAAGTGATGAACAAACATATATATAGCCAAAACACCCGTACACATAAAAATAATAAAAAGATAAAAAAAATGACTTTAGAGGTATTAAAAAAAGACCATGC
Source organism: Montemys delectorum (assembly GCA_019843815.1). Classification (NCBI taxonomy): domain Eukaryota; kingdom Metazoa; phylum Chordata; class Mammalia; order Rodentia; family Muridae; genus Montemys; species Montemys delectorum. The sequence goes on along the minus strand of JADRCD010101951.1, from coordinate 11,552 downwards.
TAGATTTAAGTAAGTGTGTGTGTGTGTGTGTGTGTGTGTGTGTGTGTTAAATTTTTCAGGAAAAGAATCTAACTCTATTCTTTTTCTTAAGCTTCTTTTCAAAGCCTGGCATGGAGGTTCACATCTGTCATCTCTAGACTTGGGAGGCCGAAGCAGGAGGACCTGCATAAATCCAATGCTAGCTTTAGCTACATAGCAAATTCCAGGCTACTGTAGGCTACAGAGTGAGATCCATTTTAAATAAGTAAATCAGCAAGCAAGCAAACAAACCTAACAAGTTTCAGTTCCTAATCTTAGCATAACTGGATGTTGTTTGTCCTTCTCTATATGGAACTCCCCAAACAAGGTGAGTCAGCTTCTAAATAGAGACTAAGCTTCTAGCCTTCACTGGAAATACAAACCAGAATCAAATGTAGAAGACACTATCAAAACATGCTTTTCATTACAAACCTGCTCATATTACACACATTGTTGGAAATAAGTCTCTATTTCAATTCTACTTAATAAAATTCTATTGAAGTTATAACTCAAAATATAATGTGAACCACACACCGTAGCATTAGAAAAAAATTTCAGCCTTGATGTGTCACTTCATGCAAAATAAAGATGTATATTATTTATCGTCTTAAATTTCAAAATAATTCACTGATTTATATTTGTCTTTGGTACCTTCAGCTCCTTGTATGCCAGATACAATGTTCTTATGATTTAAAACTTTTTATAAGTTTGCTTTTATGACAACAACAAAGAGAAATATCTACTTTGATTCACAAACTTCTGCTAAATTAGGAGTAATGACTATCACATAAATGAGGAAACAAGGGTAAGTAAAACAAGTCAGAGGAAAAAATGTACACACTGACCTCCACACACAGGCTCTGAAGGGGAACTGGAAAAGGACGGGGAACCCTCATATTAAAGGCAAAGGGTTTTTTTTTTTTTAGAGAAAAATCTCTGTATACAGATTTTGGAAATAAAAGCTTTACAAGATAAAGCTGAACAGAATGGTACACACCTTTAATCACAATGCTGAGTTTGAGGCCAGCCCGGACTACAGAACAAGTTCCAGGGCAGCCAGAGGTATACAGAGAAACTGTCTTGAAAAAAACAAACAAACACAAACCTCAAACACTCCCCCCTAAAAGACTTTACAAATGAAGATGGTAAATAAAACTCTAAGCATCTTTATTGTTTACACACTAGTACAAGTTCAGGTTTTCATGACAGAAACAGTTGGCAGTCTGTGGCTCTCAAAGGCCTTCTGGCAACGTTCTAACTTTGCTTTTGGTATCTCAGTCATGGCTTGCAAAACACAGATGCAGAGCTACGGACCGGCAGTTGTGCCAGTCTCAGTTCAGATCAAAGCACAACTGATGTGGTCAGGGAGTTTATTAGCTCCAGATGTGGGAAACAGTCAGCCAATTCTACAAAAAGAGCAAGTCTTCCCTCCTCACAATCAGTACTGGCTACAAATTAAAACCAGGCTGCTTATATCATCCAATCACCTGTACACAGATGCCAATGTTTTTTATTCTAGTTAATGATACATATAAATCTCAAGGATTATTCTGTAGCACAACAAACAATCTTAAAATTAAGAGACAGGAGTGAGTACTTACACTTTAAGATGATTAAAATCTACCAGGAGTCAAACTATTTTAAAGATATTAAAGGAAAAGACAACTAGATTTTAAGATGTTCTACTTAATTTGTAGCCAGGAATTTGAATTCCAGCTTCAGTTTCAGAAAGTCAGGCATAGCCAGCTATTGCAGAAATGCCATTTTGCCTTTAAGGAAGATGTAAAGGCACTGTTTGTGGCATCTGCTCAACTGATACTCCTAAGTCAGACCACAACTGAAATCGCACCATACTTCTTTTCCACCATCATTAAGTCTGGTTGAAAAGAACAAACTCTTAGTAATATCTTGAATGTTCTCATACCGTGTAACCCAGGGTAATTTTAAAAAAGGCAATGTAGCACACTTCAAGCATATTTACAGTAGTGACTGTGCAATTATGTTTAGAATATTTTATTTCATGCAACTGACTGTAGCAAATTGGCAAAGACAGATTCCTCCTGACCTTGAATGCTTCAGTTTAGACATATGAATGACCCTCAGATTTGGTGCAGAGAACTCTGGAATTCTAAAGGTTGGCATTGAGCACTACATCACTTTCCAATGCACCCTTTTTGTAATTAATATTGGGAACAGCACTGTACAACAAGGAAGCATAATGAGAAAAGATGCAACACCCCTCTCACCCCCCTTCACACCCACATACCCACACCCCCACACACATAAAATCAGAAGCTTTAGCTAAAAAGATAGGTAGGTCCATATTCTGATGGCTGAGACTGAATACCTCAAAAGACAAGGAGGGGAGTGACTGTTACTTACAGGGCCCTTCCCTAGAACAAAAGAAGACCTTCAGGTGATAAGAAAATGCAGTCCTATGTGCCATGCAATGTAGCAGTCATTATCCACTAGCCATCTGAGATGTAGACGGTACAAAGAAGAATTGGAATTTTAATTTCATTTTCTTAATTTAAACTGCCACACATGGCTGCCAGTCCTTTACCCAGATGTTTAGGCCTACACAGAATATTTGAAAGAAGTATTTTGAAATTGTATACAATCTCAGGCCTAAGAAAAGCAGCCCAAATTCTCAAAACATTTTGAAAATTGTCACCTAATTTGGAATAAAGAAACATGGATGGCTGGGAGTGTGGCTAAGTGGTAGGTACTTGCCTAAGCATGCCTGAGGCCTAAGTTGCATCAATACTTTGGGGATACAGAGAAGAAGTATATACATTTTTCTGAACATTCTATGTGTAGAGTTCTATTGGCTGTTTTGTTAGGATGGTTTGAATAACAACTCTCTTTAAGCTTCCATCAGTATACTCAATATCATTAAAAACTTTAAAATATGCTAACGTAAACCACTAATATGAGAACAGTCTAGACTAGTAACAGAAATTATCTTCAGTACAATTTACGACTTCTAAAAATATGAAATAAAAATAATTATTTGGCTAATTTATTACCAGTTTTAAAATAAAAACCTATCATATTCATAAATAACCACTGAGTTTTCTTGATGGCTTATGCAATAAGATTATGTAGTAGACAAATACAAATTTTATAAAATCTAGCTGAACATAAAACCTTAAAAAAGAGAAAGTCCAGATCAACAACAACAACAACAACAACAACAACAACAAAAAAAAAAAAGGAAAATCTCAACCTAGCTGAAACACTGTACTAAAGCCATGCATAAACCTCTGGGAGTATAATGTAAAACATTCACACTTATGCCCAGCACTCCAGGACGAAGGAAACATGAGGCAATTCTTGGACAAGTTGACTTTTCAATTAAGTTACTGCTGATTAACTTATATAAGTTAGCACACAATAGTATACAACAAAGAGGTTTCCATTTTCCAAATTCTAAAATCTGAATTTTGTAAAAAGGGGATGTTAAAGAGTAAATAAAATTTTAGCATTAAAATTATATCCCAACAAGTGCCAGACAAAAGAGGACGAGAAACAGCTCTGAAAATACATATTCTTCTTTCTCCTAACTACTTTGGGCCCAGTATTTGTACACATAGCATCTACACTCTAGGATACATACAAACCAACCAAGCTTTAACTGATTTGTGAAGACTGAAATTCAGATCTGCCTACTTTCTTCTGTTTCCCCTCTAACTAAAGTTAAATATGACCTCAAAGGAAACTATAAAAATGTTAAAGTGAATTTATAAGTGGCAGTTTAACTGGATTTGACAAATATCTTAATGTTTTTAGTATTCTGATGGAACATTAAAATGGTAAATTTTGCAATAAAGTCCAATCTGTTCCTAGAGTTGTGATGGTAACTTCAATTTAGCATCCAAGATTTAGACTGTGCCACCAGAGCTGCACAGGTGCCACTCCCAGAGCATTAGGAAGCAGAGAAGGAGCTAGGGACAGTCAGATCCTCTTAAGGCCTTCCTCCTGTCAGCCAGCTGCGAAGAAGGCACACTAAGCTTCTGTAAATGGGAGAAATATGCTTCACTTTCTAAGTTTCCCCTCTCTTTCTACTAAATCTCCAGAGACATGGCTAGGTTGTAGAAACTTGTAAAAGCTTTCTTCTCTAGGATAATTGGTATTTACAGTTTTCAGTGTTTTTGAACGAAGGTTTGTTGGTGTTGTTTTTTGTTTCTTTTTCAAGGCAGGGTTTCTCTGTGTAGCCCTGTCTGTCCAGCTCATTCTGTAGACCAGGCTGGCCTCGAACTCCGAGATCTGCCTGCCTCTGCCTCCAGAGTGCTGGGGTTAAACCACCACCTCCCGGCTTGGAACAAACATTTTAATATTTCCGTTTTTAATTGTGAAAAAAATTTCCCCAAATTAAATGAGGCATAGCTTGAAAAATTAACTTTAACATAATCAAGTATATTTCATTTGTCTTATATCTGCAAGTGTTTTCGAATAGTCACATTTTTTCTTCAGAAAATAGCCTTTTAAAAGAACAGCTTTGGCCTTCCTTTCAAAGGTAATATGCTGAACAGTGTGTATTACCTTTAAGTTATCTACATGAAAACTATTAATAAATGAGGGAGAAGCCCATGGTCTCTTTTCAGTACACTCATGGGCAGGAGGAAAGGAATGCTTACTTATGCCGAAAGCACGAATAAAGTGGACTAAGGACAACAACATTTCCTAACAAGGCCTATAGTTTTAATTCACAGATATCTGCAATGAATTAGATTAAAGAAAAAGAAAAAGAAAAAAAATCCAACTTCCTTGAGTTTATATATTATAGTCTTAGCCCTATCCCCTGATTTATGTAAATGTTCTTATCATTCAATGCCTTTAGCATAACTTGTTCAGAGAATTTTTGCATGACTCCATGCTTCCTATCAGAAAAATGTTACACTTAATATGCCGGGCCCACAGATGGTCTACACATTTGAATTTATTATACTTTCTTCTCTCACAGTAACTAATACTAAATCCTCCAAAAGACCAGAGCTTCAATTTTATATACTTTCACATTTGTGTATGTGTGTGTGTGTGTGTGTGTGTGTGTGTGTGTGTGAGCTCACACACGCGCGCGGACTTTTATTGATGGTCACTAAAAGATTCATTTGAAAAGTAAGTCTTATAATAGTTTACAATATAATGAGTTCATTGTTATTCTAGTTCTTGTAAAGAAACACAGTATATGGGCACAGAAAGGCCAAACCATGGCTAAACTAATTTTTAATATAATGAATTACATTAGAAAAGACAGTTTAGGTTCTCATGTTTTTTAACATCTCTAACAGTTAACAGGTATCTTATACAAAAAATGAAAATTCCTGCCTGACTGAGCTGAAGATAGATGTCATTGGTAAAGGGTTTGCCACCCATGTTTGAAGCTCTGGGTTCTATCTCCAGCAATAGACAGACAGAGATAGAGACAGAGATACATATACAGTCAGACAGACACAGAGACATACAGTTACACATATACACACACATGGCACACATAGCCAGAGAAACCATACCATAAGAATTAAGATAATTAGCATTATGATCATATATTCAATGTGCTCTGTATCTTCCCTGTCCCATTTGCTATGCAATATAGACACAAGGGACAAAAAGGACTCATTGAGTTCACTGTGGAGACAAATTTACTTTTATAACATAAAGGAAAAAACTTATCTTGGAGAAGAAATTAGACTCAAATTCAGAACTTACTATCTAGTTGGGATTTAAACAAATTACTGCAAGCCTCTCTATAAATGAAGATAGCTTTCTGACTGAAAGGAGCCAGACGTAAATTTTTGTCATGGCCTGGAGTGGCCCATGCAATAGTGTTGGTTTCTATCTTTACTTACCCAGATACTATCTAAAGAAGTTCAGCAAGCAGGGCCATGGTGGCGCATGCCTTTAATCCCAGCACTCGGGAGGCAGAGGCAGGTGGATTTCTGAGTTCAAGACCAACCTGATCTACAAAGTAGGTTCTGCGACAGCCAGGGCTACACAGAGAAACCCTGTCTCAAAAAACAAAACAAAACAAAAAAACCAAACAAAAACAAAACAAAACAAAAAAAAGTTCAGCATTCAGAATGTGATTTCAAGCTTACATTTAAAACTTTGGCTTTTGTCCAGTTTTTCATTGGTTAAAACAACTAGAAAGTTTGAGGTATCATTGGTTCATGGTACCTTGAACCATTTATCCAACTAAATAATAATAAAAAAATAATAAAAGAGGCTGCTCAGATTACAGACAGGCTGAAAGACCAGTCTTAATGTTCCTGCAAGACTACATTTTACTTGAAGAACATCATTTGTGTCGATAAGAGGACTAAATGCAGGCTAAATTCTTAAAATGAATTTAAAAATAAAGCTTCAGACATTTACTATTCCCTGATATTTTCTAAAATTTAAAAAAAGCGTAATGTTTAAGAGTAGTTCTATTTCCCCAATTTATCATGAAGATTAATACTTTACAGTGCACTGCATAGTATAGTCATACAAGTGACACAGGACATCTGTTTTCAAATAGTGAAAAAACAGAGTTAACATTTCTGGTTCTTCTGCATATATGCATTAACTCTTATTTTTCCAACAACTCTAACACTAACCACTAACACTAACAAGAACCACTAGGCTCTTCCTCTCTGGTTAATCTCACTTTTCCTAGCATCTGACTGGTTTTATGAAAAGATCCCAAACCAATTAGGTACATGGAACAAAACTGAAAACTTAAAATCAAAAGCTGAAAAAGAAAAGGCACTGTGCTTCAGGCCAGAACTGCTCAGTTTTTCTGTGAACACCTGCTATGCTGCATAAACGATGAAATTAATGGGAATGTACCAGCATTTAAAATACTAATGTTCTATATATCATCTTAAATCAATAAAATGGACTAACCAAAAATCTAAACTTAACCTGTTTACCACTAAAATTACATAAAAATCCATTGCTCATGTGAAGAAATGTATTTTATTTTAGCATCAAAATATTAATAGTTTTACTTTTTATGTGAAAACTTGGTAGGCTAACACTTCCTAATAGACACCATGATGATCCATTCACATGCACTTTAGACAGCATAATTATACACTTAATAGTGATTTTACTGACAAAAACTGAAGATATTAGGAATATTTCTCATAATTTCAATAAAACTCTTGTAATTAGTAGAGAATAACCATGTATAAAACAGTAAGATGTGTAGACTCTCCTCTCATGACATAGGACTGAGATAATGTATGATTGCCTCATATATTTCCCAAGAACATATAGGTTACCTTTGATCTATGTTAGGCACAGGGCTATCAATTTTTATGCTTTACATCTTTACTATATCTCAGCTATGCCATGTACCATAAACTTGGAATGCTTATATTATCAAAAGTGTCCTACTGCCCTTCTCGGTGCAGAACAAAGAGATGCCTGTGGCAGAGTGACCTGAGCACAGGGATCTGGGAAGTGCACTTCACTCAATTTACATGTGTGCATGCTCACACACTTGCATGTCATCTTTAAACAGACTTCTTTTAATTGGAATTGAACACAAAAGTTTTTTTTTTTATTTTATATTTTTTTACATTTGAAAGGTAGCTTACAGGAAACTATTATTGAGAAAGTAACATTGCTTGCCCACTCAAATCTTCTCACATGCTCCAAAGGTCTTAACTACAAGAAGCTTGACCACATACTTCCAATGAGCTCAACCATTTCTTTGGCCTGACTATCATCTACTAATAAAGGTTACTCAAGAGTCCACAATTAACCCACTAGATGGATCCAAAGCACAGGAGCAGCGGACAGATGAAACAACCCTTCGCCACGGTGCTCGCCAGCCTTCCAACAGCACATGCTACTTTCAAACACTTTCAAGTGAAAAAAGGGAAAGAGTGAATACACCAAACTTCATACTCTTTTAGGAAGATGTAATTAATTTCTCAAAAATTAAAATGCTAATATTTAGAATGTCTTCCCACAAAAATTAATGAAGCTACAACAAATGCATTTTTCATAAAATGTGAGACAATCAGAACAAAGCTGAGGCTGCAGCTGCTGAACCTCAGGTGAGCGCTACTAAGTGGGTGTGAGATAATGCTTTCTAATGTGAATCAAATATTCCACAATGGCAACTCTCTCTGCATTTCTCAGGATACGTTTTACAATATATTAAATTCCTAAAGCTTTTAAAAATTCATTTTCAGAAATACACTAAGTAGTTAATACTAAGCAATTAAAAAAAAACCAGAATATTCTTGCTTAGCAGTACGGAAAAGTATTTTAAAATACCTAAAAGAGGCTATAAATTGACCAGGACTATATTATTTGGAAATGTGGAAATGTAGTTTTTAAAAAAATAGTGATTTATGTTAGAAATCTCCACAGAGTCAGAATTCTAGCATGATTAGAAACAGATGGTACCCCAGGAAAGTCAGGCTGGACCTGAAACTCCAAACAGGAAACACGGCCTCGATAGCTGACTGCTTCCCTAATCATTCCCAGAGCTTCATGCTTGTTCTTTTTATGAATACCCAGGACGACTTTCATCTTTTCCATCCATCTACAAAGCATCACATAATACTCAATAGGTTTATGTCCTTATGTATAAGTTATGTTTATAATATATGAAAATGTAAAAAGTAAGCGCACTTTCAAGCTTATGCTAGAAATATTAATGTTAAACTAAAAACTCAAATTCAAGTATATACTAATTTAAAAATAAAAGCCAACAACTACTAAGCTGCTGAAGTCACTATTCCAAGTAACTGTTGAAGACATGACTTCAATGACACAGATAAATATACAATCTAACTTATGTAAAAGAATAAAACCTGCCCAGATTTTACCAAAATGCAGTCAAATTGTACCACTTTTCATTAAACAAGTCAGTAAGGCACTGTATGAAGAAAGAAAAAGGCTTACCGTTTTCCCATTGTAGTAATACATCAAAGAATTGTTGCCCATTCCAGGGACAGGATAAGCACAATACATGTTGATTTTAAAAATGTTATCTGCAGCTGATGCACACAGCTTCTCTCCAAGACATATATCCACACAGGCAGCACAAGTCCTCAGTACTATGCATTCACACATGGAACTACTCAAAAGGAACTTATGTAAAATAGGACTGAACCAACTCACAGAGTGCAGAGGGAGGTTTTATGCTGTAATCAACTTCTTTCAATTTCCACTAAATCCTTGCATTGGTGGAAGATACCAAATACACAAACTTGGAGTGCTGAAATAAATATACAAAGGTCACCCACTGTATCTAAATATGAATACTGTATCCTAAAGGTAAATGTACAAAAGAACAACCAATTACTTATACACACACACACACACACACACACACACACACACACACAGA
>JADRCD010101949.1:19821-30149 GCA_019843815.1 Montemys delectorum | reverse complement strand
TATCTATCTATCTATCTATCTATCTATCTATCTATCTATCTATCTATGTCAGACTCTGGCTGGACTAGAATTCACTATGTAGACAAGACTGTCCTGGAACTCACTGAGCTCTCTGCTTCTTCCAAGTGCTGGCAATAAAGTCGTGCATCACCAAGTCCAGTGTGATTCTCTCACTTCTTCCTTTCTCACCTCATATAAAGTAATCAGTAGTGAGACTTTGCCAAGCACAAATAACCATAACCAATCTTTTACCCTCAGCCACTAAAACAGCCCATCTTAGGCCAATGGTCACTTCTCCTTCATATCCCTCATAAGCCTGGACACAGCTGAAGAGATCTTACTGAAATGGATCTTCACTTGGTTGCTGGGGTGGACTTGCTTCCCCTGGCACAGGCAAGGCAGTGTTGGGATAGACTGCCCTGCTCAGGCAGACCTCCACTCCTTGGGATATACTAGGATGCACCTGCTTCTTTCAGTCTCTGGAGCATTTGCTCATACTGCATCTTGTTTGCTCACACTCCTCCTCATCCTCCTCCTCGTCCTCCTCGTCCTCCTCGTCCTCCTCCTCCTCGTCCTCCTCGTCCTCCTCCTCGTCCTCCTCCTCGTCCTCCTCCTCGTCCTCGTCCTCCTCCTCCTCCTCCTCCTCTTCCTCCTCCTCCTCCTTCCTTACTCTGACTCTTTCTCTCCCTATGTTGATTGACAGATAGAGAGTCTAGTTCACACAATCCTTGCCTCTGACCCCATCTCCTTACTGGTCATTTAGAGAGTATCTTTTTGTTGACTTTTCTAGCCCGTCTGATGGCTGAACACCCCAGGGCAGAATGGCCAGTTGAGTTCTGAAGACAGGCCTTCTGGGTGACCTCATCTAGTCCCAGAGTATTAATATTCTCAGTCCTGACTCCTCCCTAAACTCTAGACCCAGACCTCCCTCATCAGCTTCTTCTCCTTGCTATGTCTGAGCAGAGTTCTTGTTTCTCCTCTTCTTCAAAGCTGAACAAGACAATCAGAGAGAAGAATTCGGGTGTGGGAAGATACAGAGAAGGAGTCATGATATACTGGCTACTCACTACCCCAGGAAAGGGCAGTCCGTGTGCATGAGTAACGTCCCAAGCTGTACATCACTATATCCAACTGGGAGGCACATGATGCCTACAGGGATCATTATAAATTAAACTGTTAGGTATGAAAAGAGCTGCTAAAGATTGCAAAAAAGTACAGGAAGGGGAAGGTACTCTGAGGGAAGTCCAGCCATGGGCCAAGTTAGGGCGAAACATTTTGTTCTCTGAATTATTCTGACATCCTATTCTCATTTGATTTCTGGTACTGTAACAAATATCCCAGTAAAAAGCAACCTAGGGAAGGAAGAATATATTTGGCTCATAATTTCAGGCTACAGTCCACTATTGGGGAAGTCAGGCAAGAACTTAAAAGTATCAAATCAATCAAAAGCAGAGAGGAAAATAAACAAATCCTCCCCGCCCCCTTTATGTGGTCCAAGACCCCTTGTTCAGGGAATGATGCTGCCCACAGTGGGCTTCATCTTTTTACTTTAATGAACAGTCAAGACAATTACCCACAGACGTATCAACAAGCCAACCATCTAACTTCTAAATAAACATTTCCTAGGTGATTCTCCATTGTGTCACCTTGACAGCTCAAAATAATCAGCACATACCCTAGATGGTGGTGCTCACAGGAGAGAAAAGGGGCCTGATACAATATCACCCAAACCCCCTAAGACAATGCCTTGTGCTTGGCATATACGCCTTACCATTCACACTGAGTACCATGCTCACTGAGGCATATCCAATTGTGTTCCGAGCTACACACTCATAGCGACCTGCGTCAGCAGTACCAACATCATTGATGGTCAAGAATCCTTCGGGGCTGATGTGAAATTTTCCACTTTCTGTTACCTGAACACCATCCTGGAGCAAAATAATAGAAATGAGACTGCAATGAGAACTAGGGAACAGATGTTGCTTTTCTGGAAGACAGGAATGTTTGATCAACTGTTAAGGCTCAAGTGGAAAATTCTCTGAGGCTGTGTTTACATCTGTCTCAACCTTCCCAGGGAAGAAAACTTACTACTGCTCTCCCAGGTCAAATTCCCACCATTCACTAAGCTCTTCCACACATCTGACCTTTGCTAAGAAGAGAGCTACGTGCAACAGATGAGTTCCACCATACAGGGAGCATCCTTCCTAACTACTAGAGGCCCAGAACTATGATGGAAAGGGCTCGGGAATCTAGGAATGCCCTGAGAGAGTGACTCAAAGACAGAACTGATAACCCATGTGCAGACCACAACTGCATTACTCTGGAGAAGATAAGCAGGCAGTGAGGGAGCTGGAGGATAACTGAGAATTGGTACTCTGTGAGGACTGTAGTGAGGTCCCTATATGTCCCAGCAAGCTCCTCTGTATACAGTATGTGAATTCAGCCCGACAGTGGGCTAAACATGAAGAGCAAAGAAAAATGACAATGACGTAGCAACAATTCAATTTCACTTCTCGAAGCTATAGACCTATAAAGGACTTTGTTTGCTTCTGATGCTGGAGATTATGTTTTGTTTTTATTATTTTTATTATTAAGTCTTCCTTCAGCCATGTGGTGGTGGCACACACCTTTAATCCTAGCATTTGGGAGGCACAGGCAGGCAGATCTCTGAGTACAAGGCCATACTGGTCTATAGAGAGAGAGCCAGGACAGCCAGGGCTACATGGAGAAATCCTATCTAGAAAAACCAAGGGATGGATGGATGGATAGATGGATGGATGGATGGATGGATGGATGGATGGATAAAAATGAAGAAAGAAAGAAAGAAAGAAAGAAAGAAAGAAAGAAAGAAAGAGAGAGAGAGAGAGAGTGAGGGAGGAAGGAGAGATGGAGGAAGGAAGAAAGGAAGGAAAAAAGAAAGGAAGGAAGGAAAGAAGGAAGGAAGGAAGAAAGAAAGAAGGAAAGAAAGAAGAAAGAGAAAGAAAATAAGCAGACCTCCTTCAGAGTACTTTAAATACACACTGCATCAGAGGGAGCCTAGGTGAGGTGCCAGCTCTTACCTTGTTCCAGGTGATGGCTGGCTCCGGTTCCCCCTGAGAGCTACAAGGCAGCTGCACGTTGGTGCCCACCTCTACAGTCATGTCACTGGGAATGCTGGCAAATACTGGGGTGACTACAAGGCAAGTGTGAGAACGAGGTAGGAACCTGATTCATATCATGAAGCTGCAAAAGAGCAGAGCCCATACCCAGGCCAACCCAGAGGCCTGCAACTGAACTGGACTCAGGTATCTGGGGCTTTGCAAGAAAGTCAGGCTGCCTGCACTCCCTAACCCACACCCATGACCAGCAGGCAGCAGCTTGCACTGTGGTGTGGCCCACTGATGAAACAACGTCCTGATGTTCAAGATTCATTAGATGGGAGAGGGAGCTTAACAGGCAACTGTCATTGGATCCTACCATGGGGAACTGGACCTGAGCACATTGGGTTTGCCAAGCAAGTACAGGAAGGGAAGCCCACAAAACCCACAGAAGATATTATGGGTCTAAGAGACAAAACAAGGTTCATGGTGGCCTCAGTGGCCTCAGGCTACATTCACCTGTTATCCCAATATGCTCACTAATGAAGCCAGCCTCATGAGGCCAGCATATCATGAATAAATGTTTTCATAACAAGGGAAGAGATTTAAGTGTCTGAATCTCTCATGAACAGAGCCAGGGTTCTAAACAAAACACAGAGACCAGAAGAGCTAGAACTACAGTGTTAATGCTGATGTCATCTGAAGGAAGTCTGTTATGGATGATAGGCACGCACAGTCAATAGCACCTACCTCGGGGCTGTACAGTCAGGTGGGCCACGACCTTCTGGGAGCCAATGATGTTGACAGCCTGGCACTCATACTGGCCCTGGTCATGCAGGGCCACCCCAGAAATCCTGAGTGTTCCTGAGGACAGCACCAGGTGCCGCCTGTCCACTGAGAGCTGGCTCCCTACAAAGTGGGGTAAGACATCAGGCACCCTAGACACAGAGGCTTTCAGGGTTAGGCTAGGAGATAGGAGACAGAGAATGTTATCTTTAAAGATGGCAGTGTCACTGGGCTGAACTACGTGGATCAGATACCAACGAACCTCTCCTTCTCCAGTAAATAGGCCCTTATTTAACACTGGGCTATGACAGCGACTAGCCATCCATAAAGGAGAAGTCAAATGACAACCCCGAGGAGTATTGTAAAAAGGAACAGAGAACAGAGAGGCAAAAGACAAAATTGGGAGTGAGGACCCGACAAGGACTCAAGGTGCATGTAAGGTAGGGCTGACCCCCAGCTACACCTAAAGAAACAGACTGCAAGGGGACCTGGGCCCAGACTGTGGAGAAGGCAAGCCCATTAGAGGAGGAGGATACTTGCACATGGTTTTGTGGACAAGCCTTTCCACCAAGTGGCCTCCCTGGCCAAGCATTAGGTGTCCAGCTAGCCACTAACGACCTTGGTCTATTCCTCAGGAGCCTTGAGCAGCACTTCTCAAGAGGGAGGGTTTTTGGCTTTTTGGTTGAAGAAAAAAAAATGGCAGGTCACCTCTAGGGTCCCTGCCTAGGCTGCAGGGCAGGAATACTGGAGACCTACAGAGGTTTGGTCAGTAAACATGGCACCTGCCCTGGTTACAATGTCACCCAAGCTTAGGAGCTTCCATCAGACCACAGGGGCCGTGAAGTGACCAAGTGCTAAGCAATTACACACCAAGGGCAGAAATGGGGAGCATGTTGTGTGCTTCAATCCATGATGCCTACAGTGACCACTCTCACTGCACCGCAAGGCAGGTCCTATGGATACCTCCATCCTCTTCCCCAGTTTACCCCTTTGGGAAAGATACTAGTTTTGCCTGACCAGGGACAAGAGCTTGTGTCCTAGCTGAATGAGAAGATAAAAGGTCCAGAGTAACATCTTACCTCCCTTGGTCCAGGCAATGACTGGCTGAGGGTATCCCTTAGCCTCACACTGGAAATCCACAGTCTGGCCTTCAATGACCACTCGGCTCTGAGGGGTCACAGTGAACTGAGGAAGAGCTGCAGCGGAAGAACATTGAAAACGGTGACGCTGAGAGACCACGCCCTGTAAAGTGACTGTGTGATGTAGCAGCACAGCAAAAGGATTGTACCAAGGGTACCCCATGTACTGTTCGGCTGTTTCCCCAAGATGAAAGCCTCCATCTTGGGGGGGGGGACTTAAGGCACGAGACATGGGAAAGAAGGTGAAACAACAGAATGTTCCTAGGGGAGGAAAATAAATACCACAGGGAAGATTGCTAAGGCGGCAACAAGCGCACGGCTCAAAGGAGCTTCAGAAAGTCATCAAAGTGACCAGACTCGCTACCCTTCCTCTATCCTCACCAAGACTATCTGAACAATAACACCACTGAGACAAGACTTCCAGACGTCCCAGACACTGGAAGAAGCAGACACCAGCTAAACAGCACCACAACAGCAGAGACAAGTCAAGCTGACTAGGAAAAAAAAAACAAAAAAAACAAAAAACGAAGCCAAGCTGCCTGAAAGAGACTTAGATTAGCCGAACCAACTGGAAAGGGCACTCCCCAACCTGTGGTGCTGCCTGTAGCTGTGTAGGGAGCTCCAGGTCCCCTGCCTTTGTGAGCTGTCACTCATGATCCAGTGGGCACTGGTGATGCAGTTGTCTTAAGTCATTTCTGCTCATGCATATTCCTGTAAATACACACACACACACACACACACACACACACACACACACACACACACATTCACTCACTGGTTCCCTAAGTTAGACTCTGTTGATATCCATCCTTTGGTCTGTCATCAGTTCGCTATCTGGGGTGGTAGTTATTTGTTCATTTCTCTCCAGGAATAGTGCCACATCACATCATGTTTCCAAAGAAGTGAGGAAGGGGGAGAGGCACTGAGAGAAAGGTAAGTACCCAGAAAGAGCACCCAAAACCAGTGCTCCGTCAGAGCTACACAGAGCAGGACACAGAGGACCACTCGCACAGAGTGCTGCAGGGTACAATGCACTGGGTACCAAGGACATTGCATTCAGCCCGAGGGAAGCTGAAGGGAGAGGCCTACCCCACTACTAGTCACGATATGCCAATGGCTAAGCGGGTCACCTGGTGCTTCTGTGCATCTGACTTGAGTAAGGCCTACTGAATAGTTAAGAGCACGTTGCAGGACAGTGTGTCTAATCAGAGCCTGCTTTATAAAAAAAAAACCATACAAGGAAGTAAACCTGCCGCCCACGACTGCACAGCTGTGCATAGAAAGGAAATGGGAAAGACCAGTTCACTGGAAACTGCTATTGAGGCATGAGACCACTGAGGAGAGAGGTGTGTCTGAGAGGTTCCCAACTTACCTGAAAATAAATAACCTTACCTAAGGTCAGTTAAGGAATCAAAAACAAAAAACTCCTCCCAGGGTTCTATTTTAAACCTTATCTCAGAATATAGCACAGCGATGTGCGCGGTGAACACACTTACTGGATATCACTGTGACAGCGGGGTGCATTCATAGCTGTGTGCAAAATGCTTACACCAGCTCACTATCAGTGTGACCTCGGGGTCCACTCACAGCTGTGTGCAAGGTGCTCACACTGGCTCGCTATCACAGTGCGCCTGGCAGTGTTCTGTAACATATTACTGTTACAGAACATAGTCAAAGCTGTACGCAAGGTGTACACACTGTCTAGCTACCAGTGTGACTTCAGGATGTAGTCAGAGCTGACTGCATCATACACATCATATACACACGATTCACTTCCAACGTCCAGATGTCAGTGCCTGGGTGCTCTGAACATTACAACCTCGAAGTCCTATCCTTCAAAGAAAGCTGTCTAGTCACCACATCATGTATAATAGGTCAAATGAAGTGGTTCTTACAGATTTTCAAAAGCAAGGCAGAGTTGCAGAAATGCTCAAACCCCTAGAAATAAAACAAAGCTGGGCATGGTGCTAGGGAGGTGGGTACCTGAAGCTTCCTAGCCAGCCAGCCCAGCCTACTCGGTGAGTTTTAGGGCAGTGAGTGACTCAAGTCTCAAACAAAACAACAAGAAAACAAAACCAAAACACCCCCAAAGCGAGGACAGCCTCTGTAATTGTTCTCTGGTTTATATATGCACATCCACCCACATACAGATGTACATATGCACAAACAGGTTCACAGAAGTGTGAACATACATCCGTATCAAAATAGCTAGGCATGGTGGCAAACATCTTAATCCCAGCACTTGAGGATCACAAGCTCAAGGCCAGGCTGGGTTGGCAAGACTTGTCTCAAGAAACAGAGAGAAGGGAAAAGTACAAATGAAGGGACACAGAGGTGTGATGTGGTGTGGGCAGGGCCCAGCCAAGAAGGCTGTTGGAACTATGCAAAGCCAAGAGTCTGACGGCACTCAAGGATGCTCTGCTCACCTTGTACAATGATGAAGGCTGTGGCATGGATACTGTCCACACTGTTGGATGCAAAGCAGGTGTACTCTCCGCTGTCGCTCTGAGCGACGTTCTGGATATACAATCCTCCAGAGGGAGTGATATTCACTCGAGGGTCAGTCGGCAAGGGTGTTCGGTCACCTCTTGTCCAGGTGACCTGTGGCAGAGGGTGGCCTGTGGCACTACACTCCAGAGTGACACTCTCACCCACTAGGACCTCTGTGTTCTGCGGCTGGATTACAAAAGTGGGTCGGGCTGTCACAAACAAAAATCACCAATTAATTCTTACAGCGTCACGAGATTTCTGCATAGTATTTTTGATGTCCCGGCTGCTCATTCACCCAAATGGCTTCCAAAATAAGCAAAAGCAGTAATATTTAATCACATGCTTTCTTGTTGTCTTTCCCTTTCCAAAAAAAAAAAAAAATGTGCAGATGGGGCTGGAGAAATGGTGAGGAGTAAGCAATAAGACACTTGCATTTGACCCCGCAAGGACCTCAATTTAAATCCGCAGCACACATAAAACCCCAGGTGTGGTAGCATCTGTAATCCCAGTACTCCTAATGTAAGATTGGAGGGAGAAGGAGAATCCTCAGATTCTCGTTTGCCCAGCTAGTTCATTGCACATAGTGGTGACCAACAAGAGACCCCGTCTCAAACAAGGTACAAGGAAGGCATGGATCAAGAGCCAAGACTTCCCTCCGATCTGCAAACTGTGGTACACATGTATCTACATTAACATAAACACATGGATTAAATTTTTTTTAAAAAAAAAAGTGCAGAAAATAAAATGGTACATACACCCAGGTCATCCAATTGCAGGCAACCTGTGGACAATGACCTCTGTGGGGAGAACTGCCTTTCTTCCCCAGACATACCCTCAGTACTATGAAGAACTTTTACTTTCACTTATTATAAATACACTGGCAACCCTGATTCATGGTGGTAGCCCCTACTGGCCCATGAAATTGTTTGTGGGGTATACTTAAACTGTATAAAAATATCATTTTCATCACAAAATTAAAAAGACAAATAACTACAATGAAAGAATACTTTCCACACTAAATCTAGTGAGGGGGGGGGTGGCATCCACACATTTGCAAATATGTTTCACAGGAAGATGTTTGCACACCATGAGGCCATAGTTGATACACATAGCCTACCTGGAGAGAGGTAGCCAAGGCCACAGGAATAGAAGCTGCATGCACCTTTGTGTTGGACAGTACACTCTATGGAACTCATCCTACACACGATTTCCTAAGTCTGTACCATGACAAATGTACAGTTATCCTTTTTTTTTTTACCCCTGTGATGGTTTGGGCCCATAATCCTTATTCATAAATATGGAATCCAAAAAGCCCCCAAAACCAAGATTCTTTTTCATTGTTTGCAAAACTGAATGCCGGTAGCACGAGGCATTTCTAGTACTTGTGTAGACTCAATAGACAGCTTTCGTTGTGGACATTAGCATCTGGATTGCGGTGCATCGGCCTACAATGTAAGTTGGGAATGGTTTATGCTCTATGTTGCCTTTCTTTAAAAAAAAAAAAAAAGTTCCTGAATCTTTGGAAGTCAGAGAGAGCCAGTCCAAAAGTTTTCAATAAAGGATATGGGCACTGGCACCTAATGGTTTGGAAAAGCATCTGAAGGTATATCAAAGACTAGCTGGTTAAATAAATGATGGACCCTCTGTGGAAGTGAGAGAAGAGGGAGGCCTCCAGTACACAAGCCTTGCTTATGCTTGCTTGGTCTAGAAGGAACAGGAATAAACACAAAGGATCTGGGCAAAGGACAGGAACAGGGATGAAGTAAATGAACGAAAGGCAGGAGGGGGCCTTTTCTAATTTTTTTTTCTTTTTTCTTTCTTTTTTTAGTATCTGTTGGTGTTTAAGCTGCATTTATCAAAATTCACTAGCAGCGGGGCTGGAGAGATGGCTCAGCGGTTAAGAGCGCTGACTACTCTCCCAAAGGTCGTGAGTTCAAATCCCAGCAACCACATGGTGGCTCACAACCATCCTTAATGAGATCTGACGCCCTCTTCTGGGGTGTCTGAAGACAGCTACAGCAAGCGAGTGTGACTGGAGCAAGAAGAAAAAAGTGTCTCAACACAGCTACAGTGTACTTACAAAAAAAAAAAAAATTCACTAGCAGCACACTCATCTGATAGGATGATAGGAAGCTATTCAATGTTCAGAACAATTCCAAATTCAGATCTGCTTGAGGGCATCTTCAGACCCCCTGTTATTAACCAAGATGGGCTAAGATTAGGCTCCAGAGGAGTAAAGCAGAAAACTAGACACTGGGGCCCCAAGTTGGTGTCACATCACCAGGAGGAGTAAGGACCAGAAAGGAAGGCCCTGCCCATCCACCCAGGAGGATCTGACTGACCAGAGAAGAAAGGATTTGCATCTCAATGAGGCTCCACTTCTTGAATGCTGGTTGGTGCCCTCTGGGGCTCAGGGCCTAGTCACCTCAACATGAGACAAAAGATGGTGATTCCCAAGGGGGTGAAGAAGGTGGGAAACAGGGAGGGCAGAAGGAAAGGGGAAGGAGGAAGAAACAACAGAAGCATCTTGCAGATTAAAAATACAAAAAACTCAATAGTGCATGAGCTGAGATGGGCATTTTGAAGAGAAAGATAGACAAGTAACTTAAGACTTTGGTAATTTATGAAGACATTTAAAGGTCAGCAAAATAGCTCAGCAGGTAAAGGCACCTGCCATCAACACTGCCAACCTGAGTGAGGTCAATCCCTAGGCCTCACACAGTGGAAAGAGACAACTGACTCCCTGACTCCCACAGCCTGTCCTCTGATCTCCATATGTATTCTCTCTCTCTCTCTCTCTCTCTCTCTCTCTCTCTCTCTCTCTCTCTCTCTCTCT
>JADRCD010101949.1:0-19811 GCA_019843815.1 Montemys delectorum | reverse complement strand
TCTCTCTCTCTCTCTCTCTCTCTCTCTCTCTCTCTCTCTCTCTCTCTTTGTCTCAATAAATAAATGAATCAACAAATAAAATGTAATAAAAGATTGAAGAATATATTTAAAGTTTTCTAAACTAGGAACCAGCAAGGGCTCAGTGAGTAAAGGCACTGGCTGCCAAGCCTGACAACTCCAGTTCAATCCCTTGCACCCACTTGGTAGAAGAGAACCAAGCAACTCCACTAAGTTGTCCCCGGGTCTCCGCACATGCTGTAGTATGTGCGTATGCACACGTATTGTATATAAAACTTCCAACATAGTACTGGGAGAAGACAATACAGTTTTAATAGCAATGCTGGGAAGTTCAATTCACCAGAAAAATAGTGTCCAATGTAAATGTCCCTAATAACAGTACTTCAAAATACATAAAGCATATTTATCTATCTGTTTGTTATCCAGAAAGGCAGGGTTTCCTCCTCTTACTACAGGCCACTGCCACAGTCTGGGACGGGAGTTTAAAAGCTATCTACACAGGTCACTGATACAGTTTGTCAGCTTTGTGGCCCACAGACTGTGTTTCTCATTGACTCTCTGCTGGTACAGCGAGAAGGCAGCCAGCAATGTCCCAACAGGACACTTGTACAGGCACTGACATTTGAGCTTTTTATAATCATCGTGTGCCACATAAAAGGTTCTTTTAAAAGTGTCAATCACTTTAAAACGCAATGGCTAAATTATGAACGTTAGATGAATGGGAAGTGGCCGGGATTGATCCACAGGGCTTAGCCTGTAGTCTTTTAAACTGATCCCTTTCTGAGATTCCAGGTTGAACAGTATTCTGGAGGAGGCCCTTTGTGTCCATCTGAGCCAGCTATGCCAATACAATAGGAGCACTCTGTTAAATAAAAGCCATTGTCTGGAAGAAGAAATGTAACTCATATTGAAAGGAGTTACATTCAGAATGCTCAGGCTACAGAGCTATCCAGGATTCAATGACTTGTGCATCTCTCCTCTGTAAGTTTGTTACCCAAGCCTACCCTTTTCCCAGTGTCCTATTACACACTTCACTGCTGAACTACCATGGATCCAGAAGAGGCTGCCTCTGCTGCTTATGTGCACCGTGATCTATGGCCAGGACTCTTGTCTTCCTTCTCTCTAGAGGCTGACAGCAACATCCCTCACAAAGATGCTAGCTGCCTGGGGCAAACTTAACAGAAAATTACTTGCCTAAGGGATCTAATCCGACTCCAATCCCCTCCTCAATTTCCTCTGAATGAAATTAAGCAGCTAAGCATTCTAAATTATGAATATTTAAATATCGATGCCGGGGTGTACCAAGAAAAAAGGGGATAGTAATAAAGAACAAAGAGCTTAAAGAAACAATGCAGACTCAGGTACATTGCTATCAGATTGGTTCTTATAAAGGTCTAAAGAATAGGATGTTAAGTAAAAGCAGATGCTTAGCAACCTGTAGACGAAGCCAAGGCAGCAAGAAGTCTTCACAGAACTCAGGCTACCCCCGAGTACTGTGGAGCACCACTGCTTGCACATATCTCTGGTGTCCAAGGTTTATGATGCCCCATTGTCTGGCTCAACAGTAGACACAGACCATGGACAGAACAGGGCTTCTGCATGAGTAGCAGAGATATAAAGGCCAGAGTTGTGTTTCCTCTGGTTTAGACAGACTTTTTTGCACCTTAAATGGTATATGCTAGCACCTTACGCATGGATATGCTAAATAAAAATCAAAATTTTAAAATTTTCTTTGAAATATCCAAAGCCCTTGGCAAACAGAAGCCTCGATGACAAGAAGTATGGATTTGATTGGTTGGACAGGTACCTGCAGTGAGGTGTGGCCAGTTTCCCTAGGTTCCCATTGCCATTTCTTGCCTACAGTAACTCACAGCTTCTGTGTATGCCCATGTAGCAGGGTACCAGCCATGGGCCTGAGACCGGTTAAAATGACCTGTGACTCTACGCTTCAAAAGTCTTGTGGGCCAAGTTACCATCTCTGACTTCGCTGAGCTGGAGCTCAAAAAAAAGGAGGAAGTAGGCAGATAGATAGGGTAACCCTCACTTGCAACATCCTCCACTTACCTGGAGACCCCAAGTACCTGAGGGTCACCTCCTGTGTTTTCGCCTCTCCAGCCACGTTTTTTGCCATGCACTGGTAGACACCCTCATCTGCCTCCTGTGTGTTCTGGATCATCAGTGTGCCATCGTCCAGCAAGTTTAATCGAGAATCTGTCTTCATGCTCAGCTCATTACTATAAAGACAGAAACCAATGTACTCATAGCATAAGAGGATCCTGAACCTCTCGAGGGGTCGGCTCTGATGCTCTGGAATGCACACAGCACATGCTGGGCTCAGACAGCAAGAGTAACAGCCTTCTAGATATGTTCCCCCTCAGCAATTGTGACTTAGCAGGCATGTCCAGAAAACTATAAGTATGTGTTCACTTATATGTCAATCTAAATGCTTTAACGTGCTCCTAATTCTAAACAAGAAAAACATGAGCCTAATGGAAAACGTAAATTAAACATTTCTCTGGTTTGGCAAATTACATTTTTTTTTAGTGTAGAAACACAGTTTTATTTAGTTCAAAGGTAGACGCTGAGCACGGTTCCCACATCTATAATCTCAGTACTTGAGAAGTAGGGACAGAAAGATCAGAAGTTCAAGGTCACCCTCTGCTACACAGCAAGTTAGAAGCCAACCAGGGTTGCAGGAGATCCTGTCTCAAACAAATAAAATAACCTCTGGTCCTCTCCTCCTTTCTTAGCTCTTTTATCAGGTCATGCTGCTGTCTCCCAAGATGGCAGCAACCCCTGGGTGCATGTGGGTCAGCAGCAGGAATGCCAGGGAACCTTGAGACTTTGATTCAAGCAAGGTCTTTCACATTTATTTTTGTAGGTTTTTTGTTTGTTTGTTTGTTTGTTTGAGACAGGGTCTCTCTGTGTAGCCCTGGCTGTCCTGGAACTCACTCTGTAGACCAGGCTGGCCTCGAACTCAGAAATCCGCCTGCCTCTGCCTCCCAAGTGCTGGGATTAAAGGCGTGCGCCACCACTGCCCAGCTTATTTTTGTAGTTTTAACTTATGTGTCAAGTGTTTTATTTATAAACTGAAGATACGAGAATCCTGAGCCACATTCATGTTCTTCTCTTGTTTAATACAAACCTCTAACACTTTGGAATTCCTCCCATAGTCAGTCCTGGATTTTGATTCTTATCCCCAGAGCTACCCATGACATAGAGGTTTTTAAATGGCTGGATATATGTCACATTTTCCCTATACAACTTCGATCCACATTAATGTGACCAATTCAAGAGCACAATCCTGAGCTCTTCATGTCTCTGGCTCATCTTTACACTGTGTCCCTGACCTCTCTCAAATACTGAGCGGGCACTCTCCCATCTGCTTTCATCTGTTTTCATCTGTTAACAGAGATTCGTGCTGGAATCCGAGTCTCAGCTAGAACAAGGATGACTTGACAATCAGTGTCTGAACCTTTTGTTCCGAAATTCCAACTAGTAATGTTCTCAAGGAGGCCTCTCTGCTTCCGCAAGACCGAACAGAGCCACTGAGCTTGGCATAAACATACTGGGAGCCAGGCCATGAGAGCAATCCTTGCTCAGGCAGATGCCTCTTGGTACAAATGGATTTAAGAGGCAACGATACAATGGGGTTGTGTTTAAGATTTCCCTCTAAGAATTCCACCTTCCAACTATAACTCCCAGGCACCGTGACCTCACTCCCATCTGGGTCTCTGCCCCTCTATCATGGTCATCACCACTTGCCCCGACCCCAACCATGTGTGTCCCTCTCCACCTCTCTCTGTGTCTATCACTTCCCACGCTAAACCCAACACCCAACTCTCAGATCCAGCTGGAGGAATGCTCCTGCAGCTGGGCCAGGATGCAGGCAGGCAGGTGACCTCTTCTGCCATCCATGAGCAACTGCTGCCAGATGTTTAGCAGTCACACCTCTATCTGTAGAATGAAGAGAAGCTCCTTCACTTGGGACGTGACTACAGAAGCCAACGGGGGCCTGTGTAGACTCATCATAACCCCCAAGCCTAGGCACTCCATCACCGTGGCTCCGGTCCAAAACACACAAACACCTTGCCAAATACCAGAGGCCCTGGCCAGAGAACAAGTGGGCAGAAATGGGCATGCAGTACTTCTCTAGCTCCCACTTGATGGGGCAAGAAAGTTCCAGCACGCTGCCAGGTCAGTGGCTGACCAGGGGAAAGGGACCTATGGCCTAAGAGGAATGAATCCCACGGGGAAAAAACACTCCTCCTGGGTACTTGGGCTCAAAAGTGGTTTCCAGGCAGCTGCTATGTGGAAGAGGGAAGATAAGGAATCATGTTCTCCTTTACACTTTCCTAACAGAGAAGGGGAATGGATCTATGAAGGGCGGGGAGCTCCGTGGGAGTACACGGAACTCCTAACATGGCTCCCAGGACTTCAGCGACATTTCTGCTCACACACGACTCACTTATTCCGAAGCCAGATGATCTCAGGTTTGGGGTTTCCCTCAGCTCTGCAGGTGAAGTACACTGTGTTCCCTGAGGTGACATCTGCATCCTGTGGCTCTGAGGTAATCCGGGGTCTTTCTACATGCAAGGAACAAACGCCGCAGAGAAACGTAAGGCTCACATGCGTGGGAACCCACACCGGGGGGTCCACATGGCGGGATGATACTTCAAAAGGCCTAAATACACATCTCGGAACAGACACCCCCACAACAAGGACAGACTGTCCTTCCAGAGTTTCAGCTCTCAATGACGGAAGACAAGCCTTCCTCTGCCCTGTGAACCGGGGGGTAAGCCTGGACTCCTGGGGTCATACTGGTCCTTCAGTAGGGTCTCCGGGACACACTCACCACAGTTCAGCTCTTCTGGGGTGATGGTAGCCACAGAGCGTCCTTGGATGCGTCTGGGGTACTCGCAGGTGGCTGCTGCCTGTGCGTTTCCAGATTGGGCATAGGTCTTTAGCAGATCCGCTAGCCACAGGATTTCACAGTCACAGTGAAGTGCATTCGAGTCCAATCGCCTGTGGGAAGGAAAAGCCAAGAAGGCACCCGGGAGTTAAAGAGACACTGAGCCATCCTGGACAGATCAACTTCCAGGTTCTGGAGCCTTAAGGCATGCATGCCAATGATGGTGAGCATCTAGGCATTAATCATGTGATGAGGAGATAATGGCAGACGAGATGCAGCACCCCATGCTCTGACAAAGAGATGGGCACTGGGTGGGATAAGAGCCACCTCTTGCTGAGGCATCCGCCTCCTGCAATCCACTTCTGAAGAGCAAGACCCTACAGACATACCAGGACCAAGGAGGCAGCAGTGGGTGAGTCTGGATGGGTAGTTCACTAGGGCACACCTATCTAGTCGACCCCAGCTAGCTGAGTTAAGCTGGAAGAAGTACACACCATCTTGACTGCTTCTTGGGAGAGGATGTTTCAGTGAGGCCATTGAGTGGCCAAGGCCAACTCTGACGGGTTCAGCTTATCTCCAAATCTAGGATTCTCCTGTTTGAGCAATGTAAACTCATCAAAGGAAGGAGTGTATTGAGTTAGAAGGGTTGCCATACCTCTAAAAGAGGAGTGTACTGGCTAGTTTTGAATGTCAACTTGACACAGGCTAGAGTTATCACAGAGAAGTGAACTTCAGTTGGGGAAGTGCCTCCATGAGATCCAGCTATGGGGCATTTTCTCAATTAGTGATCAAGGGGGTAGAGCCCCTTGTGGGTGGTGCCATCCCTGGGCTGGAAGTCTTGAGTTCTATAAGAGAGCGGGCTGAACAAGCCAGCAAGAAACATCTCTCCATGGCCTCTGCATCAGCTCCTGCTTCCTGACCTGCTTGAGTTCCAGTCCTGACTTCCTCTGGTGATCAACAGCCATGTAGAAGTAAGCTCAATAAACCCTTTCCTCCCTAATTTGCTTCTTGGTCATGATGTTTGTGCAGGAATAGAAACCCTGACTAAGACAAGGAGTGTGTCTCTCTGAGGCTGCGAATAGGGAAATCCATCTGCAGGTTAGTCCATTGGCTGCCCCCACCCTTCACCATGGGAGTACTCCTGGGTTGCTTTCTGTGCCATTTATCTGGCAGTGTTTTCTTCCCTCTTAGCTACGAAAGATGAGTTTTCATCCTATCTTCCCACCCTAATGTGAATTCATCTTGCCTGATTTCTTTCCTGAAGAAAGGGTCTTTGTCTCACGGATGATCGAGTAACAGCTCCCTCAGAGATGAAGCCCACCTCTACCCCTTAGAAGGCAGAGATGCTAAATAAAAGCGCAGCCCCACAGCAGCCTCCCACCAGACTACACAGACAGGAAGAGGTGCCGAACCTGCTGACATGAGTGGACACAGGCAGGAAAAACCAGACTGGAGACACAGCACCGACTAAAGCCTGCGTGAGCAGGCTGTTTAAGGGAGGCCTGCCCTGTGTACACACGTGCCATCAACCACTCCCCGGACTTCTTTTTTTTTTTTTTTTTTTTTATTTGTTTATTTTTCTTTTATGTGCATTTGTGTTTTACCTAAATGTACGTCTGTGAGAGAGTGTCCTTGATAGACACCACGCATTCCAGAAACTTCTTAATTGGTCAAGTGCTCTTAAGGGCACAAGGAAAACAATCCAGGCTGTTAAATAAATCCATTAGCCCTAAAATACTCCAATTTCCTTACAATAATAAGTAAGCAAAACTTACTTCTGGAGGCCTTAAAAAATGGGTAGGGATCAGTTTGCTTATTCAAGTAAGTAGATTTCAAGAATAGGTAGTGGAGGTATAGAGGCACATAAAGATGTTTCCAGGTTGGCTTTCATTCTCACCAGTAAAATATGCACCTTGCAATTAAAACTTAATTGGGGGAATTTAAACATAATTTAAAAAGCTGTCTCAAGATCCTCATTAAAGGGTCAGTCTGCTGCCACATACGAGTCATGGGCTGCCTCTTCACACTGAAATAGATTTAACAGGCTTGGCTTCCTGGCATAGAGATGTCTCTTAAGGCTCTGCCGAAGCTGGAATTGCTTGCCCAGTCCACAGAAAGGGCCAAATGAGAGAACTAGGTGAGAGTGCTTCCCATGAACACTGCAGACAGGCAGGCAATGAATACACACTTACAGCCGTTTCATGGACTCCAACTGACTGAATGTCCCAGGAACTAAGTGTGTGATACGGTTGTTATGTAAAAACCTGTCGAGAGAGAAAACAGAACAAAATTACTTTAAAACAACAACAACAAAAACATCCTAAACATATGAAAATGAGCCCAAGAGATCACACATCTTATCAACTGTATTTATTTAATGAGTGGATTTGACAGCTATGTGCTTTGGTTCAAGAAATAATTGGATTTCTTTCCTATTTTACAACCATTCCCAGACATAAAATACTGCATCATGGAAGCATTAAGCTGTTCAGGCAGCAAGAGGTAGGGCCCGACAACAGATTAAAGAAAGAAGCAGGACTCACAGTCTTTCCAGCTTCGGCAGGTGCTGGAAGGATTCAGGGTCCAGCGTTTCTATCTGATTAAAGTGCAGGTATCTAGGGGATAAACAGCGGCACAATGTGAGTGACTTACCGGCTTTTGCCAACCCAGATTTTTGGCTCCAAAGTCTTCCCCCACTTTGTATCCACATAGCACTAGGTACCTCCCTGTGCTCTGCACAGTGTGTGGAGACAAGAAGACACAAGTGAGAGCAGGCAGGCTGCCTTCTAGTTGGATAACCCACAGACAATACAAGCCGTGGGCCTCCAGGAACCCAAGTGCTGTGATGGTGGCCCAGCCATTTCACATTAATCTATACAATACCCAGCAAGAGATAACAAGGAAAAACCAAAAGCAACCTAGCAGACAGGACCCCTGTCCGTGTGCATGCCTAGGACCCCTGCACTCGAAACTGTCAAAGCTTCCATGTGACACTAAGAATGCTGTAGATACAAAACCAGGTACCAAGGCAGGAGATAAGCAGCTCTCAGTCATATGAGGTGATGGACTTCCGAGAGGTCCTCAGGTCATACTGAATACCCAGAGCCCATACTGCTTCCTATTTAAGATGTTGCCTTAGTTCAAACAATTCACAATGTAGAATGTAGCTAATTTCATTCTCCTGGATGCTAGTTTGCTCTTTTTGAATGATGATAGGACGTCCTTTGTTCAGTAAAACATCAATCAAGTTCCTACTCAGACTTCACTGGCCTAGACAGAAGCCTCTACTCAGGTGGCCATGGTAATACATGCTCTTATTCAATGAAGGGCCAAAGACAGAGACAAGCAGCAGAAGCAACATACAGCATTCCTTACCACAACTCCATCTAAAGCCCTGTTGTTCTCCAAATCCATTTACATTAACTCTAAGGTTAGTGTTACTCCTGGGTCCCTATATGGGCTTCATTCCCTGGCAACTCTCTGGGCAGAACCAGTCCAGAGCCTCCTAATCTCAGAGGGCCACAGTCCACACACAGCCCACAGTACCATGGGTCTCCTTGACCCTCCTTGGGTGCAGGTTTGTAACCCTCACTCCCCATATGACAAAGTGTTTACAAGACAAGAAAGAAAAAGGGCATCAACATCAGTGATTGTCCCAGCACACAATCTAATCCAAGGATACCAAAGGAGACAGGACCAAAGAGACATCCTCAGTCTCCATCATGTGTGCCTGGTGGTAGGTGCTAGACAGCTGAGACCATCATGCACATTCCTCTGGTCCCCAGGCCCTACTGCTAACACAAACTATCAACACTGGGGACCAGTAGAGAGTCTCTGGCTAAACCTAAGTCCTAATCTAAGTTGGAAGAACAAGGAGGGATATTCAAGAGCCCTACAAGGACAGGTACCATGGTTTGTGTTCAAAGCCCTTTAGCCTTCAGAGAAGTTTTATCAGGTGGGCCTTAGACATCCTGCTCCGAGAAGCATCAAGGACAGTGGCTTTCAAGGTTTGCAGGACTCTGGACTGTTGGGGCTGCAGGTAGATTCTGGGAACCATCATCCTTTTCTGGATGGCTGAGAAAATGGAGCACAGAGAGTGGCTCCTCGTGTACACAGGATATCTTTGCTGAGTCAGCTACTAACTCTTGGAGCCGAGAAGGCTGACAAGGGCCTCCTAAAGAGTGCTGCCCCTGGGCTCTTCACTCCGGCCTTCATGGCCTCAACAGTTCCCACAGTCCTTGCTGAGGGCCAAGAGCATGCATCTTCTTCAGGAGACGATAGAGAGAACCTGAGGCAGAGTCAGCAGGAACTCTCTTTTTTTTCCAGTCATAGACCCTGCACAAACATCACAAAGAGCCTTTTTGACACACTGACCTGAACCTCTCATCACAACTACAAGGGATGGTCCCCCAGTCTCACCACAGCATTCAGTTCTCAGAAAGAAAACCATACCCCAGCTGCAGCAACTTGTCTCTCCTAGCCTAGGGTTTTCTAAAATCCCTGATAACTCAGGATCCTGCTCCCTGTCACCAATGAGCAGAAAGCCCCACTGGCTACAGAAGCCACTCAAGTCCTCTTGCTCCTTAACCCCTCCCAGCAGGGCTCCTTCAGTGGATTCACTGCCAGGTTAGTACTGTCTACATGAAAACAGAGAGTGTCCTTTGCAAACTCCCACATCTCTAAAGCCTCTAGATATTTCCAGGAGCTTTTGCAATAATCTGGATCCGCGGTTTCATCTGTCTGAAGCTATTTATGCAGAACCTCGCAAAATGTGGATATAGATGCACCATATGTGCTGCTGCAGCCCATGGCCCTACCTTCTGCTGCCCTGACCCAGCTGAACCAGTCCTCCAGCATAACACAGGGAGAGACACACAGGCCTCAAGTGCAAGGCTCCTGCTGTAGTAAACTAACAGTTGTTTTCCATAAACCAAGATAGCCTGAAATCCCACAAGGATTGCCTCAGCTTACTGAGTGAAAGGTCACCCAGTAAGGCGCATAAACCAGAAGATCCCCCATAATTTTACTGGAACTTTATGCCTAAGAAAAAGACCCCATGATGACTGACTTCATAACAAAGTGAAGTTCATACACTTAAGAAAGAGAGCATTTTGGCACACTCAACAACCACTAACTAGAAGTACAAAGGGGTAAGGCTTCTATTCTCCAAAACAACGAACCCTTGATTAAAACTGCACGTGTCCCATGCTGGACTCTCCTATCATGACAGTCGATCTATCTCCTGCTTGTTTACAAGTCTGTCTCCACCACCATGTGAAGACCAACGTTCCTAATGTTAGACAGGAAAGCAAGTTCTGTCCCTGCTCCTGATGTGGTGGGTGCAGGGTCAGGGTCTGATGCATAGAAGAAACACAGCAATGTCTGCTCTTGGGTGGGCGCAGGGGAGCAAGGTGGGAGAGGTGGGTGAAAAACGCCCACTGATGCTTCTCCTCGTCATGCACATCCTCCCTGCACCCCAGGAAGTACAGACATGCATCATGCAATCAGTCATCTCTCCCTGTAGGAGGCAATAGGGTGGATGGCATGGAGGACACTTACAGTTGCTCTAGAGAGGCAAGTCCCTTAAATGCTTGCCTGTCAATTGACTGGATCTCATTCTTGTACAAATAGCTGAAACAAGAAACATGGAGGAGTATTAGCACACACACGAGCTCTCAACTCCAGGTGGGAAGAACTGAGTTGACACATGGAGAACAGTTTAAAACCAATGAGTGCATGAGGGCACAAAGGAGACATCATACTGTAGATACCAGGCCACTCTCAAAATGGTCACTTGTCTTACACCTCAAGGACCAAAGGCAAGCGGCCCACAGATTCTCTTATTGTGACTACTGGAGTCCTGACATCTGCTTCAAAGCCTGGGGAAGACAAATTGATTCCTCTACACATGTAAAATGCATTGATTGGAAGATCATCACCAGCACTTTCTACTACATAGACATACCAGCACAGCTCTCAAAAGCAGGGTGTCTGAAAATGCCCTGAATTTCTCTCCCACCCAGAACCCCATTCTTTATATTGGAAAGCAGACACAATGCTTTCCAAGAGTCATGTGTACCACAGGGTCTGTTTGAAATGGCCTGTAATCTAAGAAAGGGCTTTCCGTTTTTCAATGGTTGAAATTAAAACCATCAACAATTGAATTTCAAGACAAGTAAGCACTGCATGAAGTTCCTAACTCAGGGACCTCCACCAACAGTCTGGAAACAGTATATGTGCTAGAGCTACCTCAGTGTCACATCTCAGCATGTGGACACGTCAGGTCTGCACTGCACCTCAGAACCCAGTCTTCAGCAGCCACACTGAGTAAGAGGTGGCACTCTCTCTGAGATCGGTGTGACCTTTGTTTTCACCCAAAACACAGGCAGAAGGACAAGTCAAACAGCAAGCTTCTCCCACGATTCCCTGTCAGGTGAAAACTTAGACTTCAAGCCAACGGCTCAGCATCTAGTATTACTACCGATTTCTATAAGAGTGTGTGTGTGTGTGTGTGTGTGTGTGTGTGTGTGTGTGTGGTGTGCATTGTATGATGAAACTAGAGAGGATGTCATAACAGCAGAATATGACACCCTAAGGTAGGAGAGAAGTAGAGAGGGAACGAATACAGGTAATAAAGCACAGCAGGGAACCAGCTGGAGAGGAGACACACTGAGGGCAAGGGAGTCTGGGGACAAATGAGAAAGTATAATGACACATAGGTATGAAGATGTCATAATAAAACCAAGTACTTTATGTGCTAACACAAGTAGAAATTAAAAAAAATTAAAATCGAAAAGACATGGATGTCAACTAACACAATGATGTGTAAGAAAAAGGAAACAAATAATAATAATAATAATAATAATAATAATAATAATAATAATAAAAGACAGATAATATTCTCTGCTTTAATTCTTGAGTATGACATGTCCAGGGATCAGGTCAGTCATTGTATTCATTGTTATCTGTAAAAGATCCTGCTTCATGGGACCAGAAGTGCTCTCTTTAATTGCTGCGACCCACCAGAGATGCTCTTGCCTCTTCCCTCTGTGCGAATCAAGAGAGTGATCCTCAAAGAATCACATACTTTAACACAAACCATCCAGGACCTATCTATCCTCATCAATAGCCCAGCATCTACAACAAAAGCCATGCGGGCATTGGTCCTCCAGGCTGCTTGAAACCACGAACCTATAGTAAAAACTCAACCTTTTATTAACCTGGTTTCTTAAATAGAACTGCTGAGTTAATTATACAAAAGGCTTTTTAGTTAAGGCCTGAGCTACCACTGCCTCCTGTGTCCAATTCTTTAAGCAAAATACCAAAGAACATTGCCTTTTACCATTGCAGAAAGATGGAGTCCTTCTGAAGGATGTACAAAATACAGAACAGATATAAATGTGTGTTTGTAAAGACACTGGTAGGATGTGGGAGACAGCTCAAAGGTAGAAGGGCAAAACTCTGGATTTGTTGCCCAGTACCACAAAAAACCCAAACCAAACAAACAAACAAAAACAAACAAAAAAACAAACAAAAAAGGAGAAAAAAAAGTTTAAAAATAAAATTAAAGACACCGAAACACAATGCATTTCATTAAGAATAAAAAAGTTAATCTTCTAATAATTAATTGTAATTTCTTATTTGATACACTTGATCCTTGTACCATGAACTCTGCCTTAAGAGGCCACCTCATTATCAGGAAACATGAATGAAGTGGGTGGTCAATGCCTCACTAGAAGCAACAGAGATCCAGGAAATAAGGACTACCCAGAGTCCAAAAACATGTTTTGACTAAAAATACACTAGATTAAAATAATCAATACATTTTAGACATATTCTAAATATTTCCAAATAAAACACATTATTATAGTAATTATAAAAGTACTCTCTGGATGAAACGCCAGGGAACCTAAGTTCCCTAAAGCCAGCCAGGACCTGCATAAAGCTGCAGGAGGCTCTAGGCTCCAGTCCCAGCAGCCTGTCTTCCAGTGTGACCCATCTCTACTGAAACCAACTGTCCTGATCCCACTCTAAGCTGACTCTCTGAGGAAGGGAGAGGAGAAGTCAGGACATGGCATCTGGGAAGGAAAGCAGTCATAGATAAGGCCAGAGGGTAGGATTTAAAAGGCATTGTGGGAAAAGGAAGCCCAGACTTCCTCCTCACACTGAGTGTATTCTCAGAAGAAAACATAAAACGAAAGTTAAAAATACAGAGGCACACATAGCCCCATCCTGCCAGCAGCTGACACCGTCCTGCCACTTTCCAGGAAATCAAAGCTCCCCGTAGAACCTGGGCAGCATCAGCAAGAAGGTTAACAAGAAAGCTCAGGAACAGAAGCCTGCCATTCTGGCTTCAAGCACCAGTGTGGAAAGTCAGCATTCTATGCCAAAGAAGCTGAGGAAAGAGTTTGCACACAACAATTTCACTGAGGAAAATATATCAATAAACAGAGCTGTAGGGAGGTCCACTGACATGTAAGGTCAAAACAGATTTCCAGTGCATAATCACAATGAAAACAAACAAACAAACAAAAGGGTTTTTTGTTGTTGTTGTTGTTGTTGTTGTTGTTGTTGTTTTGGTTTTTCAAGACAGGACTTCTCTGTATAGCTCTGGCTGTCCAGGAACTCACTCTGTAGACCGGGCTGGCCTCGAACTCAGAAGTCCGCCTATCTCTGTCTCCCAAGTGCTGGGATTAAAGGCGTGCATCACCACTGCCCAGCCGATTTGGTTTCTAAAATCAGCTCGTTACAGGTGTTTATAAGCAATATGGTATGGATTTCTAACAAAAATAACTAACAAAATGGCTTACTTAGGGAAGTCATCCAATTCAATAAGTGCAGGTGACAGGTGCTTCTGACCTGAATGGACACTGGACACAACCCATAGGAACACAGTTTTTCAAGTCCTTCCTATTTACAGTATGTGCCCGGGCAGGTTATTAAGGAAATACAAGATAGGATATCCCTATGTGACTCCTTGCTGTCTTTAAACTCAAGGTGGTTCTCCTGCCTCAACTTCTCATATGCTAGAATCACAAACACCACTCCTGGCTTCCTAACATCTTTAAAGAGAGTGATGACTTTCTAAACTCCATAGCTGACTTCAACAAGCAAGAGATGACTTAAATGATAAAAGGGAATATTCAAAAATAAAAACAATCTCACTAGATATAAATCAGTAGAGGCCAAGTCAGACACTTTTAGTGACACCCCAAAGAAATTAGTCATTTACAGTCATAACCTACTTATAGCTGGAAAAGCATCAGAGACCTCATATTTACAAAATGAATCTCTCTGTGGCTATACCCCAGGAGGCTTTGCGGACCCCAGCAAGCTGTGTGCACTGCCCCTCCAACCTGGAAAGTTATAGAGGCCAGACCAAGCCGACAAAGGTAGTTCACGTGCGTCTGTCACTCTGCCCGCCTCACCCCATCACTTTATGCCGATGACATGCTTTAGAATTTCACTCACCTTCTAAAAATAAAACCATTTGGGATGGTTTTACAGTAACTCACGCACAGAGACGATCTTGGTTTGACATTTACATACTCTAAGGACAGAGGGCAATGCTTCGGGGTGGAGAGCTGTCCCTTAACTTACAGGTATTTTAAGTTCTCCAGGTCCTCAAATGCACCATTGGGAATCTTCTTGATCTGGTTGTTATTAAGAAGCCTGTGAAAGAAAATGTCAACAGACGTGAAACAAACAAAAACGCTTCCAAATTATACTAAGGGAAGCTACATCTAAGGCCTCTGCGGGGTCAGAAAATGACGAAGTACAGACTTTCCTGACAGCAGTGATTAAAACCCAGCTCCAGGGCCAGCCTGGGTTACTATGCTGACTAGACAGCTCTCTTCCACTACTGATATACACTAAAGAAGCAAATCCTCTTTCCTTGACGTAGAAGCATGCATCTTCAGCTCACCAACTCCCAGAGTCTCCGATCTGGCAGGACTAAGGGGGCCAGTCTAACCCAATCATGCATATATAGGATGTTAGTCTCTGGGGTTTGCCATTCTTCCACAAGGTGAGAAGCTGAGCTGAGCAGGGCCACCTCCCGCTCTGCCCTTCAGGACTTGAGTGATTCCTTATCTCCTTATCCCTGGGAGAGGCTTCTAGCTGTGTCCAATGTACTTCAAAGAGCCTGAAGTCTGCTTGTGGCTCCTTGTTGCCCGAGGAGATCAAATCTCTGTGTCGAGATTCAGGGGCTCTAAAGCCCGGTCTGTAGGCAGCCTGAGCTCAGGGGATGACAATCCTCCTCAGGAAAGGGCTGAAGGCCAGCGTGGCCAGCAAAGGGAGGTGTGACGTGAGAGTGAGTCCTATAGGAAGCCCAGTGAACACAGAACACTGCTGTGCACACAGAGACACTTCAGCATTCACCGACCATGGGCTGAGGCACAGCTGGGGGCCCACAGTGTTATACATACCGGTCTACACACAAAGGGCAGGAAGATCTCTACCATCTTGGTTTCCCTCACCCATCCCCACTTGGAATGGGAATATTGGTTTCTTAAAATACTCAGTTATGTTATGTGAATATGTTTTTGTTTTAATCCCAGGTGTGGGGCATGGGGCTGCTATAAATTGTCCACAGCAGCTTACTAGGATTTGTCTCTTGTTCTGGCAGGGACGAGGGATTCTGCCAGCTGAAGATGGTTTGGAATTCTGGAAACTCTTAAGAGGGTATAAAAATGCCAGAGCCTGGAGAGGCGCAGCTGCTGCTCTCCCCTGCTGTTGCAGTTTGTCTAGTGGTTGTGATCAAAGAGACAGGAAGAAGAAATTGGATATCCTAAAGGTAAGAGCAACCCTGCCTCAAGGAATTTGATGCCCTTAATCAGCAGGAAGTAGCCTTAAGGAGATCAGGCCCCCTTTCTCCTCTCACCTTCTTTCTCTCCTACATAGTGTTGAGGGTTGGTAGGAAAAAGAACCCAATAAAATGGCCAAAGTACCCACCACCATGGCACTCGGGGATGGCCACAGCGCTTGCCATCTACCTACAGGTACACAGGACAACCGCCTTTCTTTGCTCTCTCACTAGCTACCAGTTATGCGTTCTAACTTACAGTGTGTTCAAGTTCCTCAGCCTCCTGAATGCCCCGGGTTGGATCTCTTTGATTCTGTTGAACCGAAGATCTCTGTAAAGAGGTAGGAAATGTATTTTAAAATATGACAGAAAATGCACAGCTGTTCTCCTTAAACAAATGACTTCAAGATGAAAAGACATTATAAAAACTGCACCACACAGGCCACCATTCCGGGTAAACTCTGTCATTGTAGGAATATTCCTCTGAGTAAAGGAACAACATTACACTTAATCTGCTTAACAGTGTGAGGAGAGTTAAACATAAAAAAAAATGCTAGGCATGAATGCCCTCCCTGCAGATTCCATCCTGGGCCAAGTCCACTGAGCAAACTCCTTTTAAAAAGTCTCAGGTAAACACACACAGGTAGATCTGTATAGATTTAAGGTGCCACGTGGGCTTTGAACACAGAAACACATCAGCATTCACCAGCAAAAACATGGGCCAAAACACAGCTGGGGGCCCACCGCGTTATCTCCATGAACGTGGTTGTCCCAAAGCACAAAGTCATCTCAGCAGAAGAATTGGAAAAGAAAGCTGTCCTGTACATGGAGTACATCCAGGTGTTTCCAAACAAGTAGATAAGCGGAGTTCTGCTTACATTAAATTATTAAAAACTGGTTCTTATTTTCCCTGGGGAGGGGCACATATGCCAGCTGCACAGAGGGACAAGAGAGGAAAAATAACTGACTTTGGGATGGTCAAGGAAGGAGAAGATGGCTCTGAGCCAACAAAGCTGAGCTCAGAGCAAGCATGGGAGAGTCTGACAGAGTGTGATAGGCCCACAGACAGGGCAGAGATGGGTTAGACGCCTCTGGGCAGCTAGATCGTGAAAATGAGCTTCTGGCTCCCTTCTCACAGGAAGCTCATCTCTAGCTTGAGCTGGAAAGTACATTTATAGGCTGGCTGGTGAGATGGCTCAGGGGTAAGGTACTTCCCACTGACCTGACAACAGGGACCCACATGGTGGAGGGAGAGAAGTTGTCCTCTAGTTGTATACACAGAAAGTTGTACACACACACACACACACACACACACACATACACACACACACACACACACACACACACACACACACACGATAATTTTAAAAAAAAAAAACTAAATTTACACATGTGAAAGTCATTGAGTAATAAAGAAGCCCGTATCTTGAGTAAGTTGTCTTAGAAAATGAAAATTCCTTCCTCCAACTTTGATAGGGGTTTTTGAAGTAGGCTGAACTGTTTCCCCAGAACTCATGTATTTAAATCCTAACCTCAGTGTCTCAGGGTGTGGCTGTGTATGAAGATGGGGGTCTTTCTATAGGAGATCAAGTTAAAAGGTGAGTCCCAGCCCAACACAACTGATAGCCTCCTGAGAAAGGAAACGGGGAGACAAAAAAGCAAGGATGGGGGTCAGCTAGTGAAGGTCACAGGTCTACCAGGAGGGAAGAGGAGGTTAAGTGAGGTGGGGGGGGGGGCTCCCTGATTAAGGGTCCAGCCTCCTCTAGGAGCTGTGCACTTCTGATTAAACCACCCAGTACAGAGTACTCTATTGTCAGCCCTGGGACAGAACAGGAATCCTGAGACCACATAAAGCCAGAGCAAGGGGAACTTGTTTCTCCTAGAACATCCTCAGACCTGAAGTGTCCACTGTCACTTAAGGAATCTAGTTACTTCATACAGATTCAATAGACGCCAGTGACTTGTAGACTCAGTTCCAGTTGATGACTGAAGAAGAGACTTGAGAAAAATATGTCTGTGTCACCCAAGTCACCTGTCTGGCTAAGCAGCCAGCAGAGGGGTGTGGTTCTTTTCCTGCACTTCTCCCTTGCTATAGACAAGTTCTCCAGGGGAAGGGACAGTCAAGGCTCCTTGCCTTTCTGCTCCCAGAATTCCACAGCTTCATTACAGTCTGCAAATCATGCCTCCCCTGCCCTTCTTCACTTTCTCCTAAGATTTTCCTGGGGACCCTGCTCTTGCCCTGGCCAGCCCTCCTCTGCACTGATAGAGGTTTTCACTCAAGTGAGATTTGACTTCACAGTGCATCCAGTGGGAGACGTGGAGCAATCAGGAGAAAGGGTGGGACTCGGGGATACAATCTGTGGAAAGGACGAAGCCAAAGGACCAACTGTTGATAAGAAATGAAACCTGGTTAGTCAGGCTTTAGCATGATCTCCACCATGGAGAAGAAGCTCTCCATGACCTGACACAAGTGTTGGCAGACGGTCCATTCCGGAAGTTGTGCTGCACATCACTACTTAGAGTCAAGAAAACACACTCAACTTAAGAAACTACACACACACACACACACACCATCTTGAACTTAGCTCTGTATCAAACTTCATTTCCAAAGAAAGTAGGACAATGTGCATAGTCATACACATTGGAAACTAGAAAGCATCTATGAGGGCCAAGAGGAGTGGTGTGTTAAGATGAAGCCTAATCAGGATAAAGAGAAAGCTAAGAAGGACATCCTCCCTGGTCTAGAATTGGGGCTCCGAGCACTTGGCCCATGGTCAGGGCTGAGATGGTTATGGTGTCTCTGCACACCAGCGATCACATACTGAGATCTCAATACATTTGATAAGCAGAGTTGGATAAGATGGTATCCGAGTTGTCTTTTGTTATGTGCCCGCACCTTAGTCACCATGCGTTCCTGCTAGACAAAGCTGGTGTAAGTTCAGAATGTGATTTCACAAATTGTACATAAGCAGTCAAGGATTACCAATCACAGCCTGATGCTAAGAAGGTCAGAGGGTCTGTTCCCCTCTGCAACAAAGCAGGGTTCTTAACCAACAAACTGAACTCCTGATTCTAGACCTGGCAAAGGGTAGCTCACTCCACAGACCTTGCGACACACTTACTATTGAAGAAATTGCACCTTGAAAGCCAAGTTGAACATTGGAGGATACCCAAATAGAAGAACAAATCTTTATCCCTATACACTTGTATATTTTTTCTCTCTGATGACCACAGCAAAGGAAGAGAGCTGAAGTGGACATGATCAGGGAACTGGAGAAGGTTGATAATCTAGTCTACATGTCCACACCTCATGGAGACACTGGGACAGCTTCATACATTGTCATCTTACAGAGGAAAACAAAGGACAGATGATGATAGATGGTCCTATGCTTCAATTCTACATGCTATGGTCTTGGGATATTGCAAGAGGAACCAAATACCCTTTTAAGGATGAGCCAAGTTCAAGGCCATGCAGGCTCAGGAAAGGGCTACCTACATGAATGAATGTTCATTTAGGGAGCCATAGGGAAGGCTGTCCTTTACAAGGTTCCTGCAGTGTCCCCAGTCATCAGCAATGTAGTGGTAGAGGTAGCATCTGGGGATTTTCAGAAGCGGATCACAGCACACATATGTATTTGTACATGTGTGCACATGCATGATATGGAAATGAC
Source organism: Montemys delectorum (assembly GCA_019843815.1). Classification (NCBI taxonomy): domain Eukaryota; kingdom Metazoa; phylum Chordata; class Mammalia; order Rodentia; family Muridae; genus Montemys; species Montemys delectorum. The sequence goes on along the minus strand of JADRCD010101949.1, from coordinate 406 downwards.
ATTCACACATGTATGTATTTGTGTATGAAAGCAGCAGCTACTGCATCTCTTTCTTCTCCAGCCCTTCGTCCACTTATCACTGCTGTGAAGTTTAAATGTGAATTGATCAACCCTTCATTTGTCTTTACAGAAACATCTGCACATGCCTCAAGAGACAGATCATAGAGAACTGGAGCGTGGGGTCCTCTCCCCTCTTCACAATAGATTTAACACAATTCAGATGACATTGGAACTCTCTTTTTTTGGAATTCTTATTTTTAAAATCATAATAGTTCTACCCAAAACCCTAAACAAAATGGAAAGAAAGAAGAAGAAAGAAAAAAAGAAAGTCAGTTAGTCAAAGTGTCTCTCTGGCTCTCAGTTTTCACTCTCCTCTATTGAGCCAGGAGCAGGGGGCTGGGGGGGG
>JADRCD010101946.1:0-10241 GCA_019843815.1 Montemys delectorum | reverse complement strand
AGAACTGATCCTGTCTTCTGCTGATCATGGCAATGGGTAGCCTAGCCAGAGCAGTGCTGGAGAGCTTGCCCAGGTGGCGCAGCTAAGGCAGTCTGACCAACTCAACTACCACCCAAGCCCAGAATCAGGCCTATGAATTGGCTCACTCCTAAATTTATATCATCTGCAAATGGTTGGGGTGTGTGAAGGGGCTGGTCCTGCTGTTCCAAAGCTACAGGATCTTCACGACACAGGGTTGTAACAGGATAACCTGGAGGACACCTGGTGAGGATCTAATATCAACGATGTCACAGAAACCAGAGATCTTGAACCAGACCAATGGCTCATTGCAATGAACACTTGCAAGAGAAGATGTGTGGACAGAGGGCTATACTGTGGGACACACTGTGATATGTTACAGCTTCCACCGTGAGATGTTTTCTATGCTTGGTTTTGCTGTTGTTGTACGTGTTTTTTTTTTTTTTTTTTTTTTGTTTTGTTTTTTGGGGGGGGGGGGGGGCGGGGAAGTTGCAAGGGTGAAAGGCAGATATGAGGGGGCAGAGAGATGATCAGACTAGGTAGGGTGCATGATGTGAACCTCACAAAGAATCGATAAAAAGTCAAATAAATAAATAAATAAATAAATAAATAAATAAATAAATAAATGCTATGCTCAATATACAAAATTAACAAAAATTAACAAATAGTTGAGGAAGGTGGCATTTTGCACAGCTTCTGGGAGCAGCTCCTGTATGAACAATGCCTCATGATGGAAAACACCTATATGAATGCCATTCTACTGAAACAATTGCCAAAAATGAAATTTCTTGTTTTCTCCACATACAAGGATTATACTATATTTTATTTCTATACAGAGCTGGAAGAAATTTTATTTTTATCATTGGAACATAGGACATGTAGCAATACGAAGCATGAATTCGTATTACAAACATCTTTAACTTAAATTTGAGTAAAAATGAAATTTATCACGAAGAGTATACTAACCATAATGGACTTGGGAAAATAAATTTGTTGTTTATGAGTCTCAAGTGGAGCATATCAGTAGAGAAAAATGTGTTAGAAATATATAAGTGGTGTTTGTTTTGTTGAGTGCTAAGATATTTAGAAAAAACAATGTCAAATGTTGGAAAACATCGGGTGATACTTGTAATAAAGAAAGGATTGTACTAAAGGAAAGAAAAGATACAGTTCAGTATGTAAAATTAAAACATACACAGTAAGTGTAGATGTTTATGAAGTGTTGAGGAAGACAAGATTTCCAAAGGAGATTCTCATATTCTAGAATTCCCCAGAATAAAACAAAGTTCAAGTTTACCAACTAGATACAACTCGGCTTGAGCCTGCCTTGTATAGGTAGGCATAAAGAGTTGACATCTATTAGTGAAATTATAATGACAAACAGCTTGGCAACATTTTTAATTAGTTTTCTGAGAATTTTACATAATGTATTTTGATTACAGTCAGTGGATGCCACCAGCTCTTTCCAGCTCTATACATCCATTCCCCTAGTTTAAAACCCATCAGGTTCAATTTATGTTGCCCATATACTCTTGGGTGTGTGGCCATTCACTGGAGCATGGTCAACTTGTCAAGCGCTACACCCTTAAAGAGAACTGACTATGTCTTCCAGCAGCTCTTGATTGTCAACAATGACTTATCTAGTGAGGGGACTTAGAGCTCATTTCCTCCCCCCTCGCATGTTAGGATTTTGTCTGGCTTGAGCTTGCATCAATGCTGTTCACTCCGTCACAATCTCTATGAATTCATGTGTCCAACTATGCTATTATGTCCAGGAAACACTGTTTGCTTATAGTCCCACCTGCTCTGGTTCTTACACCTTTTATGTTTTCTCTTTCCCAATGATTCCTGAGCCTTGAGGGGGAGGGTCTGAGATAGATGTTGTTTTTAAGGCTGAACATTCTACAGTCTCTTATTTTCTTCATCTTGACAACTCGCATGTGAACCACCACCTACTACTATAAATAGAAGCTTCTCCTATGGAGGATGGTGGATGCTTTAAACTTTCTTTAGGGATAAGAGGTCATAAGACTAAGTTAGCTTCACCTCTTAGTAGTCCTGGCTATTGTCCTGGGGTTTTGTGATCAGCACATTTTAAAGACTATAGAGTTCATTGTCCCAAAGTTAAGGGACAATGTAAGAGTTCGTATCAGATTCCTTCCTTGAAGGATTTTTCTTGTTATGAGGAGTCATGAAGACACCCACAAGGTCAGCCAAAATGCAGCTACATAGTAATTAGATGAAGGAGTGCTGGGAATCTAATGTGCTGCATGGGGATGCTATTGTTCAACTGTATTATATCCTTGAATTTTGATGGGAGAATATGGCTGGGCCTCTTTATCTGCAGGTTTTACATCCACACATTCAACCAACTGGATTAAAAATATTTGAAATAAAAAAAAAGCCCTGTATCTGAGCAAAGGTTCACAAACTCAACACTATTAAGCCAACTTAATACAGCATTGACAGTGCATTAGGGGGAAGGAGAAGCCTGGGGACAACTTACAGTATCAGCATGTGGCTGAGCCATCTGCAAACATTTTGCCAGTGCAGGTAAGGAAGCATCATCCAGGGTGGAGCCCTGGACCCATTCCCCTGGAGACACCCAGAGACAGACATGGCTCTTGGGGACTCCTACCACCAATGCCCTACATGTGGCTAACTCTGTTGGGCGATAGCAATACTAACTAACTTGACCATGGTCATCATTTCATAATATATATGTATGTCAACTTATCATTTCATAAATCTTAAATATATGCAATTCTTGTTTATCAGTTATATCTCAATGAACCTGGAGGGAAAGTGTCCACAGATCTACTATGCAAGATTAGTACAGTAGATGCAAGTTAGAGAGAACTAAAAGACATACTTTGTTTGCAACCACAGTTGTCATCCCTGCATGATTTCCTCAAAACTATTTTCATTAGTTATGGTTGACAGTCTGGACTCAAGTTAGATTCCCAAGAGTCTACAAAACTTAAAAAAAAATACTATAAAAGAGTCAGTGTGTTTACACTATGGAGGCTTCTAGAACGATTGTCTTCTAGATTCTGGACTATCCTCTGATTTAAGGCCTGTGAGAACACTTTAAGTGCCTTTGAATTCTTCTATTTCCATGACTATAAAGGGCATATATCTGCGTTTGTGACAGATATATTATTACAAGGTTTCCAGACGCTTGGAGACAAAATTTTTCATCAATTTTCATGACACACAGAACACAAATGCAGCTCTAACTTCCCTCTTAGTCTGAATATTCTATCTTAATTTATATTTTCTCAGGCTTCGATTTTTCCCTTAGATCTGAATTTAAGTAATCTTGGGACCTCTCCAACAGTTTTCATAAAAGACAGAAAAATATCCACATGAAGACATTTTAAAGAAATTTTAAATGAATGCCAAACTGGCCAGGGAAAAGCCCATGAGTCCTTAACCCTACAAAGGAACTGTAGGCAACTGAGGAAAGCTGAGAGGGAGGAGAAGTGCTGTTCCCCAGGGAAGAGCATGCCAACTGGATGTTTAGTGCCAAACAGGCAACCCTGGGAGCACACACACAAGCAGCATCATATGGACTGAGCAGGTTACATTTAGGAATATATGTATATTCAAATATATACATGAATGCAGTAGTAATTAATGAAAAATGAGGCTATGAATTTGAACAAAAACAAGGAGGGATATAGGGGAAGATTTGGAGGGAGGAAAGGCAAGAGAGAAATGTTATAATTAAAATACACTCTCAAAAAATAAAAATACATAAGTGTATTCTACACTTTCTTCTTTCTTCCTCCCCTCCTTCTCTCCTCCCTCTCTACCACCCATATTTCCTTTCTCTTTTGATTCAGTGTGGATTTGGTGATGATGCATTTGGTACTGAGTAGTTTAAAAGCCTTTTAAAATGTTTTAACTTTTTGGGTTTTTTTTTTTGTTGTTGTTGTTGTTTTGTTTTTTGTTTTCCCTACACTCAGAGTCTAACAGTTCTATGGTTGCATGCTGGATTTGTGTTTTCTCCACATCAAGTAAGCCATCAGTTCTGGCGAAGACAGGCTGGTGTTCTTCAGTCCCAGTCCATTTGGACAGAGCGGCCTGTTTAAGAGTTCAGTCCCAAGACTGACACATCAGATGCCAGTCACAAGTGAGGCATATCTGGGATCTCTTCTCCAAGTCCATTCCAGTTTCCAGTGTGGTACCAGAGTTCAGTGAAGCACCAAAGTCGACTAGTTTGTTATACAGAACACAAACCAACAGCCAGGGCAGGTCTAGAAGGTCTCTAGGGTAGCTACTTCCATCCCCATGGAGCTGGAGGGTCCTGCCCCTGAGCATGCAGGTCTGTCTTTGTCACAGTCCCAGAGGCTTCCAAACTTGGGATTTTAATCAAAGGTTCATTACACTGATGGTTGATGAGCAATTTAGTCTTTGTCCTCTCTCTTCTCACCAAAGGTGGATGCAGAGTTGAAAGTCCCGGCCCTCTAATAATGCTTTGGTCTTTCAGATGACCAGTATCTGAAGCTACTAGGTCCTGCAAACCACCAGTGGCCTCATTAGCATATAAAAGACACTCATTCCTTTCAGAGTTCCAGATGAAGAGCAAATATATATTTTACAATGCCATGGTGACCAAAACATTCTTGAGTGTCAGAAAGGCATAGAGAGCGGTCCTTGTGGAAAAGCAAGAGACGCTGGTAAGAAATGTTGGGTAGGAGGACTGAGTAGTGTTAGTAATGAAGGAAAATCTCAAGTTACTTCTGGGATCACAGTAAATTTTAGTCACTCACTTATCTATAGATCTGAGAGTTTCGGCTGGTGTTGTAGTATGATGCTCCTTGCTAATATGATCATGTGTTGGAGCTAATTTGTCCTGTTCTTAGGGAATGGACACTTCTGCTTAAAGTCACCAAGGAAGCTTTGATAGATTAGAAAGAATGCCTTGTGAGTTAGTGTTCTGACCAGCCCTAGAGAAGGTGACATTGCAAGAATACGAAGTCTGTGTGAGAAAAACAAAAACCATTAAAAAAAATGGCACAGACAGCTCTCAGTTAAGCCTTTGCAGTTATTCAACAGGCTTTGGAGTCTGCCTCTCCCACTGAAGGAGCCATTTAACGGTGTGCTCAGTGTCTCACACTGGAGCAGTGGCAGAGCCCAGACAGGCTGCAGCCAGTCCAGGGTCTCTTGTTCTACTCATTCAGGGACAAATGGGAGAGCGAGGGATGCGCACATGTTCTCAGGAGTGTGGACATTCAACTCAGTTTGAAATTCTGTAACGTTTTAGATGATTTTAAGGCATACTTTTTTTTTATTACTGTGTACTAGTTGTACAAAGGAATTGATTTAATTTGGCCTTTTCACACGTGCAGAAACAATAGCTTTCCATCATAGTCATCCCTGTGTTACCTTCAGTTGTCTCCTTCAATGGCTTCCTTCTGCCTGATGGTAGTTGTCAACCTCTATGTGATTGTACCACATATTTTTACTTCAGGTGGTGGAATACGCCATCTTATTTACTAACTCCTATTGTTTGGTGAGAACAATGGACCATACGTTGTCATGCTTGTAACATATTTTCAATGTACAAGTTGACATTTGAAATTTAGATGATGTATGTTTCATCTTAAGGAAAATTTAGATTTATTTATCCAACAAATTAATGTAAACATTGCTGTTTTGCCCGCTTGTCCGTGGGTATACTACATGCCCACAAAGGTTAGAAGAAGGGGTCTCATCCCTAGAATTATAGTCACAGATGGTTGTAAGCTGCCGTATGCATGCTGGGAACCAAACCCAGGTCCTCTGCAAGGACAAGTGCCCTTGACTGCTAAATGATCTCTCTAGCCCAACACATGCTTTATTTAATAAATGAGTTATTTGAAATAAACTTACACAGTGCTTGACATAATGCCTAACATAAGATGGCTGTTTAATCCCGTGGAGTTCTGTAGTGTTTCAGACACTGGCAGATATTCTTGATCTGTCTTTGAGGATTGCCAGTATCAAGGGGGTTAGATATAAAAGTTTCTTGTTGGACTCCACCCTACATTTTAGTTTGGTGTCATGTCCTTCCAGTCATTTTGGTTTTTTTATGACCTTCTGCACATACATAACATATGTGATTGGTACACTATGAACAGATATGCGTATGCATACATGCACACACAGATACATATATACACACACACACATATACATATATACACACAGGTAGGCAAGTACATATATATACACATATGTACCCACATACAAACCTGCATACACATACACACACATGCATATATATATATATATATATATATATATATATATATATATATATATTCCTTCATGTAACACATACACACATACACATGCACGCACATAGACATAAGTGACCTTACATGTGTTGTTCCTTTGTGAGTAGGATGGTGTCCCAGCCTGCTGTGCACTCTACCTTAGCTTCATGATATTGCAAATACAAGTCTCTGGTCTTTTTGGAAGCTGCTGTAGGAAGCTGCCTCGTGTGGTTGGGCTGGGCTTTATTTCATAATCACGTAAGGACAGAGAGTATCTGCTGAAGTGACCGACGCTGCTACTGGAATTGGGTACTGTTACATAAACTTCCGGTGCTCACTCTTAACAGTGGAATCCTTGCATTAGATAAGTGCATTTATTCAAACATAAGTGATTATTGCTAAATTGCCGAGCCCAGACTCCTGTACGGCAGGCTCCATTCCGTATTACCATTTTTCTGATTTTTTTTTCCCCCTCGAGTTAATTAGTGAAAGACAACTTGTTGTTTTTAGCATGTGTCCCCTACGCTGAATCACATTGACCATCTTGAAACACACTTATCGACTGTTTGTGTTTCTTTATCTGTGAACCTGCCTGTTGAACTCATTGTCTGTTTTTCCATTGGATTGTCAGTCTCTTAAACATTGATTTTCAACTCAATAATGTAGTTAAATCACTGTGGCAAAATGTGTTTTCTGGCTAGTTGTTTAGAGCGGGGCCAGTTAGTACTGCTGGTTTGCATACTCAAGGCAGGATTCTTTGGTGGTGGCAATTCGGTATGGACTGTATAGTGAGGAAGGGGGCACTCTGGCCGCACACTGTTGGTTTCTGGCAGGTTTTGTGGTCTGCACATAGGGTAGTAGCACATAATGGAGATAGTGTTGTAAAGGGGGCAGTCCCAAAGTGTCTTAAGACCTGATTGGTCCTGGGTGCTACCATACCCTTACTGATGTTTTTGTGTGAAGCCTGTGTACTGGTCAGCTATTTATTGTCATGACAACTATCCATACATTGTCTAAGCAGACAAACTAAAAGGAGAAAATGTCTATTTGACCTTGTGATTTTTAGAGGCTTCCGTTTCTGGCCACTTGGCCATATCTTCTTGGGCCTGGGATACACAGTACACCAGGGGAGGTGCGCATTGCAGGTGAAGTCTCTCACCTCCTGGTGGGTAGAAAGCAAAGAAAGGGTTGGTCCTTTGCCCCCGAAACCCTAAGGGCATAGCCTTGATGGTGACCTAACTTCCCATGGCTGGATCTTTCTCCCTCCAGGCTCTGCGACCTTCTCATAGCACCAAGACTTGGTAACCCAGCTTTGCTGTCCTGGGACATTGGGGACACTAAGATACAAGATGGTTTTATTACGGAGAAATCCACCCAGAAGGTTTGCTTGTCTTTAATCCTTCCACTTACTTCATATGTTCAATGCCAGGCTCTTTCCAAAAGATAAAAAGTATCGGTCACATTAAAATGAAGTTGAGTAAACTCATTTCTGGGGATTATATTTTAATTTATTTTTCTGGAGAGCACTGAGAAAGAAGGAATCAACAAAGAGACTGACTGAAAAATCATACCACGAAGACTGGGAAACATTATCCTGCACAAAAAGTAAGTGTTTAGGGCTTACTATTTCACATCAGGGTTGAAAATGTGTCTCCTGGGACTTGGGTCAGGTTTGTGATTTAATGTCCTCAGACCATGAATACTTAAAACTACCAGCTTAGAGTCTCTGTAAAAATATTTCCTAGCAATCCTATTTTGCAGTGGAGCAAGTCACTTAAAAGAATATCCATTACCAGAGATTCTAGTAGCCACTATACCTGCATATATGATAAAAGTTATATATATTGAGATAATGTGCTGATGTTTTATATATTCAAGAGGTTTATATAATGTTCATGTTATATGAGACCTTCTGGGCTTGCTTTATCAACTCCATGGTGTCTGTAGCCCACACATTTTTTACTGCTATATAGTATTTCATTGTATGACTACACTGTCGCTCATCTTCCATTCTCCTGTTCAAAAATACTTAATTTGTCTAGAACATTCTAATGCTATGAATACACTATTTATATCTGCCGATACTCATGTGCACGAATTTTCAAGGATTTACGTCATAAGTGGAAATGCGGAACCATTGGGTAAGTGAATGCTTGACTTTGTAATGCCTCCTCGTTTTAAAAATTATTTGCATCATAGATTATAGGAAGTTAGCCTTCCCTTAGAGCTTAGGTTGCTAGGACATATATATATATTTTTTTTTTTTGGTTGTTGTTGTTAAGTTATATTACCCAGTACCCAAGAATATTGACTGACTTTCTTATCAGGGGATTCTTATAAGTGCCTTTCAAATTCCCAGTGACTAACAACTGGGCACCTCGGCAAACTCATTTCCTTTAAGCTATTTCAGGAAGCCTCTGGTTCCGTAACCTCCCTGCTCTGCTGACTCGGTTGACTCTCCCCATATGTCTTGTCAATCTCGGGCTCCTTCTGCCAGAGGGTTTAAGAACACAGACTCCGAAGCAAGAGGACCAGAGTGTGATTTCCACTTTACCCGCACCAGCTGAAAGGCCTCATTCATACCTAGGGATAAAGCCTCGGGAGTCCCTCCCCGACCCACCCCAGCAAAACTGTTATCTTCCTCTAGGAGTGTTTTATGAGTGGAATGATTTTTCATTATGTTGCATTTCATAAATAACACATCATTAGTATGTTGCCTGGAGGGAGAAAAGCATATTATGATATAACTTTCCTTCCAAGTATTTAAGTTCAAGTTGGATTTGTCGATGAATAAAACAAAATAAAATAACATGTGGGAATTGATCCCGTGTTTTCATAGCCTTGCTACTGGCTATGGAAGAACCGCTAGTACATACATAAAACTCCAACTCGTTTCTGACTTTGTTGCCATGGCGCCAACTGACTGCTTAAGCTCTTAGCTTAGTACGAAGCCTAAACAACTCACATAGAAACCCAACTCTGCATCATACTAACTTGCGCTATGTAGTAGAGACAAGTCTACAAAAACGGATGTGTACTAACTTCTTGTTTTCCTTACCAAGATGATGTTCCCTCTTTCCTGGACTGGATTAGATTGAAGGAAGCTGCTTTTCTTGAAGAATGTTTCTGCTGGGAAAAACAAAGCAAACGCAAACACAAAACAAACAAAAGAAAGGAACACAAACAAACAGACCTTGGATCCCATGGGTGTGAGCTGACTCTTCATCACCGTCTGCCGTGTATCTGGCAGTGCTGCAAACAAGGCCCTTCGAGCTTATCAATCGGCATGAGCTATTGTGGCCTTGGATCATGTGCTACATTAGCATGCTTGCAAGCGTTGTGTTCTAAAGGACTTTGTAGAGGTGGGCAACGTCATAAATTGCTTTCCATTGGGAGGAAAACTGTGTATCTGTATAAATACACAAGCATCTTCAGAGAGCTGTTGTGAGTACACTATTTTGTGCTGAGCAGAACAAACTCTTTCTGGGCATGTGTGAAATCCTATCTCTATAGCCTGAGGCACACAGGTGCAGGGAAGGTCACACCTGAAAGGAGAATACATTTCTTTAGAGAGGCCGAATGAGGCACGTGTGGATTAGAAGGACCTAGAAAAGGGGCAGTGATTAGAATTTTGGGTATTCTTGAGCTACTAGATCAATTCAAACTGCGTAAGTGATTCAATTTTTGAGAGCAGTCCAGATTGGAAAAAAAAAATCTCTGTGCACATTTACATTTAAATATCGCTGACTCTGAGTTCCAATAAAGAGATTCACATTGCCACGAATTGGAGATGGCAAGGTCTGCACCATTGCCAAATAGGCCCAACTGCTCATTCTTGAGTTCAGCTAATTGGACTTTCTGGATGTTTATATATATATAAAGCATTGCATCCCTAGTGTGTAAGCATACAGAATAAGAAAATCAAGTTTCTGGGCTTATATAGCTTAAAAAGCTAAG
>JADRCD010101938.1:13271-25848 GCA_019843815.1 Montemys delectorum | reverse complement strand
CTAGAATTCTGTACTAAACCCATCTAATCCTGGGCTTTTCTTGGTTGGGAGATTTTTAATGACTGCTTCTGTTTCTTTAGTGAGTATGGGACTATTTACATGATCCTGATTTAACTTTGGTATTTGGTATCTGTCTAGAAAATCAGCCATTTCTTCCAGATTTTTCAGTTTTGTTGAATAGAGGCTTACGTAGAAAGATTTGATGATTTTTTGAATTTCTTCTGTTTCTGTTGTTATCTTTCCCTTTTCATTTCTGATTTTGTTAATTTGGATACTCTCTCTGTACCCTCTGATTAGTCTGGCTAAGGGTTTATATGTCTTGTTGATTTTCTCAAAGAACCAGCTCTTAGTTTTGTTGATTCTTTGTATAGTTCTTTTTGTTTCTACTTGGCTGATTTCAGCCCTGAGTTTGATTATTTCCTGCAGTCTACTCCTCTTGTGTATATTTGCTTTTTGTTCTAGAGTTTTCAGATGTGCTATTAAGCTGCTAGTGTATACTTTCTCCAATTTCTTTATGGAGGCACCTAGAGATATTAGTTTTCCTTTTAGCACTGCTTTCTTTGTGTCCCATAGGTTTGAGAATGGTGTATCTTCATTTTCATTAAATTCTAAAAAGTCTTTAATTTCTTTTGTTATTTCTTCCCTGACTCAATCATCACTGAGTAGAGTATTGTTCAGCTTCCATGTGTATATGGGATTTCTGTAGTTTTTATTGTTATTGAAGACCAGCTTTAGTCCATGGTGATCTGATAGGGTGCATGGGATTATTTCAATCGTCTTGTATCTGTTAAGGATTGTTTTATGAGTGATTATATAGTCAGTTTTTTAGAAGGTACCATGAGGTGCTGAGAAGAAGGTATATTCTTTTGTTTTAAGGTGAAATGTGTAAAGATATGTTAAATCCACTTGGTTCATAACTTCTTCTAGTTTCATGGTGTCTCTATTTAGTTTATGTTTCCATGATCTATCCATTAGGTATCTGTACCACTGTCCAGCCCAGAGAGTATAGTCTCTCAGGAATGTAAACACTACCACTCCTGCCCCCAAACCAGGGCCAAGTGGGATCTTCCCATTGCCCACAGGAACCAGGAAGTGTGGAGAGCCAGGGACAGGATCTTTCTGGTTTCCATCTGTGTCTGGGCATGACACTATGTTACACCTAACAGACCCTAGTCCTACCCCAGTCCAACCTGGAGAGACTAGTTGTCTCAGGAGTGCTAATACACCAAAGGTCACATATGAGAACACCATTGCTGCTAAAAAATCAGGCCCAATGGGGTCCTACCCATTGCCCACAGTACCCAGGAACCACGGAGTAGCCAGGGACAAGATCCTTCCAGTTTCCTTCTGCATGTCTTTTTTCTAAGACCTTAAAATCCAACATTAAGTTATTGATTTGAGATTTCTCTTAATTCTTTTAGTGAAGTGTTTGTAGCCATAAACTCCTGAACATTCATTTCAACTGTCTCCTACAGGTAAGGGTATATTGTACTTTCCTTTTCCTTTTTGAATTTAATACAATTTATTAGTCATTTTTTTAGATACTTGCAGACCAAGTCACTATAGAGTATTTGCTCCTTTTTAATGGTATTATGGTTAGCCCAGACCACTCAAAAACAGTTTACAGCCAATTTAAAGAGATTATTCCAGCTGGTTGGGACCACACCCAGGTATCTAGAGACTTAGGTATAGCCTTGAATGTCCAAATCACATGTTTTTTGAAGGGAAAAATATCCTGGAGTCTTGGTCTTAGCAGCTGCTGATATCGTCACAGAAGCAGGCAGTTTAACAGAGACTAAGATAAGTGGTTAGCTGGAGGGGGTTCCGTTCAAGCAGGCAGTTTAACAGAGGTAAATGTAAGTTAGATAGGGCACCCCCCCACACACACTTTGTTCTAGACTAGAGTTTTGTAATTTTCCATGAGATCCCAGTTAAGGATAAAATCCTAGTTAAACCTGAAATGACCTTAGCAAGAATACAGATGGAAGAAGCTCTGAACTATCTTGTCCTGTCACACTATCAACTCTCTATTGTATTGCTGGTCTTTCTTTTTTGCTTGCTAGAACTAATGTTGGCCTTTGTAAATCCCCTGAGTTTCTTTATTCTGTTCTCATATTCTCTTTGCTATTTTCCTGGGGTATTTTAGGTTTTGTTTTCAGGCAATATCTTGCAAGTCTGTGTTTACAATCATATAATCCTAAAACTATAAGCTATGTAGAAGCCACCAATAAAGTGGGTTCTGAATTTACCTATAAAGATGATATCTGGTGTGTCAATGTACATTTTGCCTAGTTTCTCCCAAATTTATACCCAGGTACTGTTGCCTTCCCAGAGTGTGGGTCACAAGGACCTTTTCCTCTGAAGTACACTGTTGGTCATGAGCTTCCTGTTCCAGATAGTCAATGTGTCATTCATGATGGTGGTGATTTTTCAGCAATTCAATATGTTGCATTTTCACTTCATTCTTGCAATTTGAAATTTCTGCCTTGATTTCCTTGATCACTCATTTATTACTCAACATTGTTTTGTTAAACTTAGATGAGTTTATATTTGTCTTGATTGATATCACTTTATATGAGATTTTTATCATTGAGTAGAGCATTGTGCAGCTTCCACGTGTATGTGAGCTTTCTAATGTTTTTGTTGTTATTGAAGATATGCCTTAGTCCATAGTGATCTGATAGGTTGGTTTGGATTATTACAATCTTCTTGTATCTGTTGAGGCCTGTTTTCTGACCAATTATATGGTCAGTTTTTGAGAAGATACCATGTGGTCCTGAGAAAAGGTATATTCTTTTGTTTTAGGATGAAATGTTCTATAAATATCTGTTAAATCCATTTGGTTCATAACTTCTGTTAGTTTCACTGTGTCTTTGTTTAGTTTGTGTTTCCATGATCTGTCCATTGCTGAGAGTGAAGTGTTGAAGTCTCCCAATATTATTGTGTGAGGTGCAATGTGTACCTTGAGCTTTATTAAATTTACTTTTATGAATGTGGGCGCCCTTACATTTGGAGCATAGATGTTTAGAATTGAGAATTCATCTTGGTAGATATTTTCTTTGATGAGAATGAAGGGAGTACCTTGGTTTCTCATCTAAGTTAATTGAGAGTTTTGCTGGGTATAGTAGCCTGGGCTGGCATTTGGGTTCTTGTAGGGTCATCAGCCCAGGATCTTTTGGCTTTCACAGTCTATGATGAGAAGTCTGTTATAATTTGATAGGTCTGCCTTTATATGCTACTTGACATTTTCCCCTTACTCCTTTTAATATTCTTTCTTTGTTTTGTGCATTTGGTGTTTTGATTACTATGTGATGGGAGGAATTCCTTTTCTGGTCCAGTCTACTTGGAGTTCAGTTGGCTTTTTATATGTTCATGGGCATCTCTTTCTTTAGGTTAGGGAAGTTTTCTTCTATAATTTTGTGGAAGATATTTACTGGCCCTTTATGTTGGGAATTTTCACTCTCTTCTATACCTATTATCCTTAGGTTTGGTCTTCTCATTGTGTCCTGGATTTCCTGGATGTTTTGGGTTAGAACCTTTTTGCATTTTCTTTGACTGTTGTGTCAGTGTTTTCTACAGTACCTTCTGCTGCTGAGATGCTCTCTTCTATATCTTATATTCTGTTGTGATGCTTGCATCTATGACTCCTGATTTCTTCCCTAGGTTTTCTATCTTCTGGGCTGTCCCCCTTTGCAATTTATTTATAGTTTCTCTTTCCATTTTTAGATCTTGCATGGTTTTCTTCAATTCTTTCACCTGTTTGGTTGTATTTTCCTGTAATTCTTTAAGGGATTTTTGTGTTTCCTTTTTAAGGGCTTCTAGCTGTTTACCTGTGTTCTCCTGTATTTCTTTAAGGGAGTTATTTATGTCCTTCTTAAAGTCCTGTATCATCATCATGAGATGTAATTTTAAATCAGAATCTTGCTTTCTAGTATGTTGGAGTATCCACAGCTTGCTGTGGTAGGAGGACTGGGTTCTGATGATGACAAGTAGCCTTGGTTTTTCTTGCTTATATTCTTGCATTTGCCTCTCACCATCCGGTTATTTCTGGTGTTAGCTGGTCTCTGACTGTGGCTTGTCAGTCCTATAAGCCTGTGTGTCAGTACTCCTGTGAGACCAGTTTTCTCTAGGAGGAATTTGGGTATGGAAGGCTATGGCACAAGGTCAGCTCTGGGGTGCAGATGGAAACTGGAAGGATCCTGTCCCACGTTGCTCTTTGGTTCCTGTGTAGGTCTCTTGGAGCAGAAGTAGTGGTCTCACCTGTGCTTGAAGGTGTGTCAGCACTCCTAGGAGATGAGATCTCTCCCAGTTGGATGTAGCTACAGAGAGCTGTGGCACAGGATCAGCTCCAGGGTATAGACCAGGTTCTGTTTTTCAATTCAATCTACTACTATGTGTCTTTTGTTTGGAGAATTATGACCATTGCCATTCACAATTATTGAAAAGTATGTATTAACTTCTATAATTGTGTTCATTATCTGTTCTAGTGCAATATATTCATCCCTATGTTTATTTTTCTTTTCAGTGTGTAGGATTCATTTAATTATTTTCTATAGTGATGGCCTAGTGGTTATAAATCCTATAGTTTTGTTTGATCATGGAATGATTTGTTTCTTCTGTCAATTGTGGTTGGATATTCTGAATGTAGTCATCTTGTTTCATAGCTATTGTCTTTGAGAATTTGAAATATATTTTTTCACATCTTCATGGTTTTCAGAGTTCTTGTTGAAAAATTTACTGTAATTGTGATGGATTTGCCTTTATATATGACTTGATGGTTCCTTGATGGTTCCATAATACTTTTAATATTGTTTGTTATACTTAAAGTTTAACCGTACTACTTTCATATCTTGATAGTTATGTTGTTCTCTAGGTTTAAGAAATCTGCTATGACTTTATTGAATATATTTTCTATGTACTTAGCTTGAAAATCTTTTTTCATACACAGATTTGAGGTATATATGTACGTATCAGAAATAAGCTCCACATATATCTCAAGTCAGTTTGCTTGTAACTGAATTTCATGAGTAAAACAAATGCCCACATAGACTGAATCTATCCCTGAAGGCATGAAATAACTTTAAGAAAAAGTGTCAGTAAAATCATTGTTGATGCTTTAGAAGCTGAGAGAATTCCTCATATTCCCAAAGCTTTCCAGCTTGGGGATTGAAGAGAAATAGTCAACATCTGCAGAAAAAAAATATTTTAGGGATGATTTGTGAGCTTTGATTTAAATAAAGCTAAATTTAAACTTAAGGGCTAGAGAGATAGTTCAGCAGTTAAGAGTAGTAGATGTTCTTCTTAGGACCCAAGTTCAATTTCCAGTACCAACATGGCAGATTCCAGCCTCTTCTGTCACCAGGTACATAGAGTCAATGCACATATGTATACACAGAGAAAACACTTATACATATAAAATAAAAACATCTTTAAAAATAGTAAAAAATCAATTTAAACTTAATTCTTTTTGATAAAAAGCTTACACTATGTTGAGTAATCCTCTGGTCATTTCCAGAGTAGAATAAATTAAACTAAGTGTTAGTAGTTTATCTTTTTAAGTTACAGAGTGTCACAGATTTTTTCCTTGAAGCATCCTGTACAAAACTGATGCCAACCTATCACTTCCATCTGCCTGATTATTTTTTTTTACCACAACCTCTGAAATTAACAATTCTATGTAAATGAACATTATGGCTCATATCTTCAGTAAAGAATACTGTGAAACTCAGTTAATGCAGGGTGCTGAAATGTTGTTGTTCATTGCTTATACAATGTTTTCTCTGTGCCTGCCTCTTTCTGCATCTCATCAAGATATTATCTAAATATCTGACCCCTTAATAATTAGAAATAGGAAAATGATGTTGTACCCTTGCAGGCTAGCAACCATTTTGTGTGCCAGATATGTGTGTTAAAGGGCACTTGAGGAAAACTTGAAAGAGCCAACTGAGAGGAGTAAAAGTATAATTTTGAAAGCACAGCTGATAAAATAAGAGGTAAAACTTCCCTGAGCTTGATAATCATCTTTATTAATAATTCTACAATGTTTTAGAGGCCATAGTCTTATGCTTATCACCTACGTGTTAGTGATTTGTTACCAACTAATGATTAGAATGTGTCTGTGTAAATCTATTCAGAAGGACATATTAAACAGTATGGAGAATGATAAAGCAGGCAGGCAGTTCTCAGTACACCAAAAGACATAGAGACTATCATTTATTTTGAAAACTAAGCATTTGAGAGTTTTGGAAACTTTGTTGTATAAATTTCAATAAAATGACATGTTTCACGCTCTGGAGCAGCCAAAGGTACCTTAAGTAACAGAAATTCCGATTTAGGCTTCAAAAGTGTTCATATGATCACTGTACTTTAAAGGTGTATGCTAATACTAGTCTCCCAAATTCACTACTCCTTTTGAATTATTTTCCATGACATAAACATAAATGCTATGTTGAGGCTAATATTTTTCAAAAGTCCCATACCAAGTGCTTTATAAAAATATAGAGCAGTGTTAGTGACACTTTATAATCCTTGATGTTTCTACTGTTGCAAATAACTGTGAGACTGGTTTTATGATTATTTCACTGTCAGTTTTTGCACTATAAGATAAAGAGTGATAGAGGAGGACATAATAGAGAAGAGGGATAGAGACTGGCCTCCTCATGAATGCAGAGAAACATGTAACTACACACTTACACACACACACACACACACACACACACACACACGTGCCTACATCATAAGTACAAATACTACAATGATACACCTACATACGCCAATACATAGAAGAAATTAAAATTTTAATGTTATTTTCTATACTTCTCAAAGAATGACATATAATATGTCTGTTTTGTAGGAGATATTTAATAGCAGGTTTAACAAACCGGCTCTGTAACCTGGGTACTTGAATCCAAATTCCAGCTTCATTACCTAGCCTTGTGGCTTTGACATAATGATTTGATCATTCTATGCCTTATATTTCTGAACTATAAGTTATTGACACTATCAGCTTCTCCTAGATATTGTTTAAATTACAATATCTAGGTTTGTTGAAGATATTATTTCACAGCTGAAGAACATAGATCGACAGGTGAAAGTCCTATGAGATGAGTTTGATTCACAGATTCCATGGTGGAGGGACAGCACTGGCTTCCTAAAGCTGTCCTTGGATCTTCTCATGAGTCCTATGGCATAATTGCACCTACACCTACACCTACACACACACACACACACACATACACACACACACACACACACACACACAGACACACACACATACCACACATATTTAATTTTAAAAGGAACTTATAAATAGCCCCTTATACACCACAAGGTGTCAGTAAATACTAGTTTTGACTACTATTATTGTTATTGTTGTCACTTTGGATGCCACTGCTACTGCTGTTATTGATATAGATAGAATTATTGTACACACTAATATAACACATATGTTAATATCACAGAAGGTAAATGTTCCTTGTACTGCTACAAATTTATACTTTAGCTTAGTGTTATTGCTTGGATGAGAATTCAGCAGATTTCAAGATTCCTTTCTGAGTATTGATCTTTCTTCATCTCAACTTACCGAGAAGGAATATAAGTGATAACTGCCTGCAGAGTTCTAACTTCTCAACCAACACATACATTTGCACTTCAGTGCGTTCTGTATCAGTGCTTTGGAAGTGTTGGCTGTCTTGTGAAATTCTGACTCCATCTGGAATATGCATCCCATCTTTGTCTTTTCTCCTCTAAACATTTTCAAAATAAAAGTGAATAGAAAACTCATTTTGTGCACATGTACATGGACAAAAACTGAAACCTATGGGGTAAAAAAGGTAAGAATAATTGATGATTTGTTGTGCAATATTAAAAATAACAAGCTATAGATCTGAAGACCACAATGTCTATAGATTTATATATGCTATGTATGTATATGCATACATACGTGGCATATATATATATATATATATATATATATATATATATATATATCATACTGTTAACATTCACAAAAAAAGAACAAAGCCAGATTCTAACATTGTCTTATTTCACCACTATAATGTGTAGATAATAAGTGCTTCTAGTCTGAGAAGACAATAGAAGAAATCCCTACTGTAATACACTCAAGGAGATGTAACTACTTCCTTAACCTTGGCAACACAATCTTGATTTTAATACTGTGGCTATAAATGAAAGGAAGAAGTGAACCATCAGAGGTGACAGTACTTTTTTTTCCTTTGGATGTTAGCCATTTTAAGTGACAATTTTTTAGACCATTAAATTAAAGGTTTCAGCCATTGCTACTTTACATTATATTCATTCTATTTGGTTTGAGCTAGAAAAGCGCAAAACTGAAAAGTCACATTTATGTCAGTATTTAATTAACTGAAGCAAGTTGACTTGATTTGAAGGAGCTTCACTGAAAGCATGCTGAATGACTTGTCCATTTAGGAAGAATGATGTAGTTAGGCCTAAAATGAAAGCTGTGCCACTAAGTTTGAGTTCTAGTAATTTCAATACAGTGTAAAGATGATTTGGAATGTTATTATATATATTTATCTATTTGTTCTACAATGGGGAGTACTTTGCAACAAAATAACAATATAAACAAAATTGCATATAGGTACAAAATTTTAAAGGTATTAGTTTTCTCTGGAGAGTGAGATTGTGGGTAGTATGTCCTTCATTTTTATATCAGCATTTGTTTCTAGAAGTTTCTGCTTTTATAGTAACACAAAGAATCCAAAACACTAAAGAGAATGAAACAGTCTTTAAAAAAGTATAAGATAAAGACCTGGACATTTGAAACAATTTAGCTTTTACTTATTCCAAGTTCATTATGCTTGTTGTAATACCTTGAATATATTTTCATTTTTGCCACATAAAATGTGTTTTATATAAAATGTTTTTTTTAAAAAAATAGAAAAATAATCCTGCCCACCTACACACTGCTTATTTTGCTCCGCCAAGGTGGAACCTCCCTTAACACATTCTGCATCATATCCTGGCCTGGGAAATTTAAAAGCTTTCAGATAAACCACAAAGGCTTTATCCTACATTTTCTCTAGTCCTCTATGAATTCCCAGAGGAGCCACCCTCCATCTTCCTGGGGACTTTATTCAGCTCTCATCAAAGCCTGAAGCAGAGGAAGACTTCCACAGTGTTGACCCTTGTCTTAGCCTTCTTTTGCTCTCCTTGTAAGAAGCCTTCATTTACCTTCAGCAATACCAAGTGACAGTGATGAAGACCTCCTCAATTCTGGTCTTAGTAAGAAACTGCCATTTCTCCTCTTATTTGTCTCTATTGATTGCCCTAGGAGACTGTCCTCCTGTGGGCCTAGTTGGAGAGCAATTGAGAGATCACTGCCTTGGTAAGAGACTCAGTGGTTTTTTTGTTTTGTTTTGTTTTCTATTTTTTTCTTTTTTCTTTGTTTGGGTTATTTTTTTTGGGGGGGGGGGTAAGGTAGCCCTGGATGTCTTGGAACTCCTTCTATGGACCAGTTCCCTCCTTGAACTCAGAGGTGACCTGCCTTTACCTCCTAAGTGCTGAAAGTAAAGGTGTGTACCACCATATCCTTGCTCACCCTCATCTTTTTAAGGAGAACCCCATGATTCAACTGAGAGGCTACCTGTCTCAGGCTTTTGTCAGCCCTGGTAAGAGGTTATCACTTGTCAGAGACTATCTGGTTGAAGCCTTTGTCAACCTTGCTGGAGCCCCACTCAAGGCCTGGTTAAAGATCAACTGTCTCTATTAAGAGCCTTCCTAGACTCTCATGAGACTACCCTTGACCTTGTCATAGACCTCCTTCTCCTCTGGGACAAGTCTCCTTAGATATTAGATTCGTTGCCGGCATTAAAGACCTGTCTTGGTTCTGGTCAGTAATCACCTGCTTTTGGCCTCCCTCAGCTCTCTTCAGAGGAATACCTCAGCCCTTGGAAGAGACTACCTTCAGTACCTATCAGAGATTGGTTTCTGCCATAGTTGATGTTTCCATTTCATCTGAACAGAGACTATCCTGGATCCCACTACAGCCTTCTGCAGTTCATGTCTACTCTGGACCATCTTAAGCACTTTCCTTCAGAGATAGCCTTCAATCTCTACTCAGAATCATGATAAGCTCTGGCTCCTTCTTACAGATAGCCCTCATCCTCTGACAGACACACCTTATACCCATAAAAGACAAGATTTGGCCCCTGTGGGAGCTTCCTTCTGCTCTGGGCAGAAACAACCTTTGATCTACATTACAGACCACCATCAGACTTAATGATCTTTCCTCAACCTTCATTAGGAGCCTTGGAAGTCCTCTCTTAGCCTTCTTGCAGCCTATCTCAGACCTGGTTTCACACAGACTTATACATCCACCATAGACCTCCCTCTGCTTTGGTGCAAGCTTTCTTAGACCCTTATTATAGACCCTCTTTGGCCTCCATCAAATACCTCTTTTTGTCTTGGTCAATGAATGCTAACCCTTTACCCTCCAGTGATCCTCCTATCATCTCCAAGAAATGTCTTCCTCACTCTTCTGAGACTGCCTTTAGCCATGATCTGGGATCTGCCTTGATCCTGACAGAAGTTTCCTAAAACTCTTGTCTAAGACTTGCCTCAACCTCATTGAGCCTTCCTCAGCTCTGGTTGAGCCTTCCTCAGCCCTTGCAGACACCAGGCTTCACTGACCAAAGAGCTTATCTTGACACTGGTAGAAAACCACCATTAACTTTGGTTATAAACAGCCTTCAGTCCTTATCCTAACTTCCCTTTATTCTGGTTGGAAACTTTCCTTAGCCATGGTTGGAAACTGTTGCCAGGTTACCATGACCTCTGAAGGCCCTATTAAAGCCTCCCTTGACCCTTGTACAAGAACACTACCATTCTCCCTGTCAGAGACTCTCCTTCTCCGAACTAGTGGAGCCTCTCTGAGCCCTTTTTTCAGAAACTGAGTTCTTGTATTCTCTCAGCCTTGCCCTGCCATTGTCAGAGACTGCCCTCCAAACCAATTTGGAACCTTACTTATCCCTGGTCAGAGAACAGGTTGGTCTCTCCTTATAGCCTCCCTCTGTCCTGGTTAGAGGTCTAACTGGCTGTGGTTAGAGCTTGCCAATCGGTTCTGTGGGAAACTTCTCTAGGCATCACTGGAGCCTTGCTCTGCCCAGACAAAAGAATCTTCTTAATCAACCTCCCTAAGTGCCACTCTTGACCCTGCCAGGGGCCATTTCCTTTTGCCCTGGCAAGGCCTTCCCTGGGCCCTTGTCACAGAATGTCTTCAGTGCCTATCTAAGACTCCTTCTGCCTTCATTGAAGAATTCCCTTGACCCTGGTTAAAGGAATAGCCTTTTCTACTCTGCCTGCCCTGCTCTGTCCAGTAAGGCCTTACTCAGCCCTGCAGGTACAATGCACTAGGCTATCTCAAATATTTTCTTGACTATGATAAGAGGCACCATTGACCACGTTTAGAAGCTTGGGTGACCCACTATTATATATATCCATTGGCCTTATATAGAGCTCACCCCAGTCCCAGTAAAAACAAACAACAACTCCCTAAGCCTTGCTTACATTATATCTCATAAGTCCTGCTCAGTCATGGACTAAATCCTTGGCCAAAAGGGACACTCAGCCCTGGTTAGAGAATGCCTATAACCTTGTGCCACTCTTGCTCTTGACTAGTAGGACACTGACTTATGCTCCTGTCAGGGACCTCCCTAGTTCTTTTTTTTTTCCTTTTTTATTAGATGTTTTCTTTATTTACAATATCTCCTTTCCCAGTTTCCCTCCTCCTCCCCCCCAAAAAAGAAAAGAAAAATAAAATAAAAAACCAAAAACTAAAACAAACCCCTGTTCCCTCCCCTCTCCCCCTGCTTGTTACCTTACCCTATCCCACTTCCTGGCCCTGGCATTTCCCTACACTGGGGCATAGAAACTTCACAGGACCAAGGGCCTCTCCTCCCATTGATGACCAACTTGGCCATCCTCTGCTATATATATGCTGCTGGAGCCATTAGTACCACCCCACCATATGTACTCTTTGGTTGGTGGTTTAGTCCCTGGGAGCTCTGAGGGTACTAGTTAGTTCATATTGTTGTTTGCCCTAAGGGACAAACTCTAAGGTTTAGAGTTTCAGTCCATTATCATTAAGGTGGAGACATGGCAGCATCCAGGCAGGCATGATACAGGAGAAGCTGAGAATTCTACATCTTCATCTGAAGGCTGCTAGCAGAATACTGCTCACAGGCAGCTAGAACAAGGGTATTAAAGTCCACGCCCACAAGGCCACACCTACCCCAACATGGCCACACCTTATAACATTGCCACTCCCTGGGGCAAGTATATATAAACCATCATACTTGGGATCAACCTCAGTCCCATTAGAAGATTCTCAAGACTCTGATTAGATTCTGCCTTTGAACATCCAAAGCACACTCTAATCTAGGCCTCGTGTATTCTCTGGCTCAAGCCCTTGTTATCTGTGGTGGTTTGGAAAAAATGGCCCCCACAGGCTCATAGCAGTGACACTATTAGGAAGTATGGCCTTTTTCGATTAAGTGTGAACTTTTAGGAGGGAGTGTATCACTGGGTATAAGCTTTG
>JADRCD010101938.1:0-13171 GCA_019843815.1 Montemys delectorum | reverse complement strand
CTCTCTCTCTCTCTCTCTCTCTCTCTCTCTCTCTCTCTCTCCTGAATTTTAGATCTGGATCTGAATGTAGAACTCTCACATACCTCTTCACCACAATGTTTGTTGGTACACCACCATGCTTCCCATAATGATGATAATGGACCTCTGAACTGTAAGCAAGACCCAATTAAATGTTTTTGAATATAAGAGTTTGCATGGTCATAGTATCTCTTCACAGCATAGAAATGCTAACTAAAACAGAATATATGATCAGGGAGGGCCTAGAGCCTGATCTGATGAAGTTGTGGGATACCCAGCACAGGAACCAAGGTCCATGAAGACTTTGATCAGAGTCTGAGTAGATCTCTAGGCAAGGTGTGAGTGTTATCTCCCAAGCCTGAGGGTGGCTATGAATAGGGCTAAGAGGGTTCATGAATAGGAACGAAGTAAGGTCTGGGACCAGTAACCTGTAAAGTTGCCACCAAGGTTCAAATTTATCTCTGACCAGGGATAAGTTACGCCATGTACAGGGAAAAAGGTGGACTCTAAAGAGGGTTAAGAGAAGCTCCTACATGGGCCTTGGAATGTCTTTAATAAGTTGATTGAGTTTCAGAGTTGCTCAGAGAAGATCCAGTGAGGTAGAAGATAATTTCTGATTAGAACAGAGTAGGGTTCTGTGTGTTTTCTTGCCAGGACCATGGAAGTTTTGATCAGGGAGTAGTGTGGTCTCTGACAGAATCACAGGAAAGACTCCCACAAAGGAAGAAGGAGCCTGGGACAAGAAAGTCTCTGAACAGGTCAGAGTAAGTCCTCTATCTTGGCTGAGGGATGTTCAACCCAGTTACCAAGACCATTCTCTATGCACAGTCCTTTATCTGCCTGCATCTATTTGTGTAGGCTAAAGGTCCTGACCATTGCTTCCCAGGACTCTGGATACCATAAGGCTGGATCACAGTGCTCTATTGGCTCTGGTAGAAGTCTCCCTTTGCGCTGATTGTGCAGCTCTTTGTGCTTTCTCAGAGCCCCATTCACTACTTGCTAACTTCACTCCTACCACTTCAGACACTTTATACAGAGCCTACTTCTTTGCCATTGGAATTTCCTTCAAGCACCGGTACAAGGTCTTTAGCCCCTCTTAAGACTTTCTTTTGACACTGTTCAGAATTTTCTATTTGTCTGTTTATAGTCTCCCTTAGCCCCAGTCATATACCTCATTCTACAGACATCAAAGTCACCTTCTTTACTGGTAGTGGACCTCCTCTGACTATTTTTGGAGATTTATTTTGACCCCACTTGGAGCCAAAAGCCAAGGATGAAGCTTTCATCAACCCTGGTCTGTGAAGGTTTGCCAACTTCATCCCTGCCTCTTTACAACCTCATCAGAGAAGTCCTCCTACATTCTAAGTGGATACATCTGTTGGTGCTGGTCAGGTTACTTGTGCCATACCTCTTGTGTCCCTGGTAGCAGTTTTGTCTGCCTAGTTAAAGGATTTCCTTAGGTCTTGTTATCAAATACTCTCTGATATTAAATAGTTCAATACTGCCCTAGGTTTATCAACTAACAATTCCCTGGTTGCCATTGGAGTTGCCTTCAGTCCTATGCCATCCTCTGATAGTCCTAACCATCCAGCCAGAGACTGTACTGGTTCCCACTGAAAGTCTGTACCCCCATCACTCTAGTTAGAAACTCTACTCTGGCCTGATCTGAGAGTCTCCAGGACCTGGTTGGAGTCTCCTCATCACCTTGTCTGAGACTGTGTTCTACTTCCTTGGAACCCTCCATTACCAACACTGAAATGAGCCTCCTAGGTCACTCTACTCCCTGAATAGATTCTGCCTCTGAAAGTCCTAATAGACTCTAAGGACTGTGGATCGAAAACTACCATGATACTGGTCAAAGACTTTGTCATCCCTAATTGAGGCTTTACTTTGTTCGGAGACTGCCTTTTCCCCTTATCCCAGGTTCCCTCTGTCCTGGAGGAAGTCTGTACTATGCTTATTCCAGGACCCAAAGTAATCTTTGGTCATACATTAAAACAAGGTCTATGGCATTAAGCAGAGATTTCATTTGTCCTTTATCTTACCCTTACCTCTAGTCAAGTTAGAGACTGGCTTCTGTCTCAATGAGCCGTTGAGCTTTCTTATAAATCAGTTTTTGTGGGAGATTGCTCTAGTCCCACTTAAAAGCCTCCCTTGATACTATTCAGAATCCATCTGCACTGCAAATGGCTTTGTTCCAGGTAGGAAGCAGACATTGATGCTGGTGACAGCCTCCCTAATCATCATTCACAGAACTTAGCTCTATTCATAGATCCCCTCTACCCAATTCAGGGACAGACCTTACCTCTGCCTGGAGACCTACATACAGCACATGGTCCAAAGCTTCCCATGGCCCTAGTAAAAGACTGTCTTGTTTCCCAGCTCCAATATCTTTCTGCCTTTATCTGAAAGGTTTACAGCACTGATCATAGTTTCCTATGGCATAGGTCAGAGAATGCCTTAGATCCTGATCAGAGTGGCCCTTTGTCCCTTGTAAAAGCCTTAACTGGTCCTGGTAGAGCAACATGTTTTATCTTCTCAAGTTGTCATACTCTCAACCTTTAATTATACCCAGCCCCCAAGCTACTTCAGATACAGTAGTTAGATCCATACCAACTCATTTAGAGCTTCCTTCTTTGCTTTTGAAGCCTCCTTCAACCCTAGTCCCAAGGTCTCTAGCCCCTCTTAACACCTTCCCCTGACCCTGTTCAGTCTTCTCTTTGTAAATACATATAAACCCCAAACACACCTCACCCTGCTCTCATCAAAGCCAAATCTACATCAATAGCAGACTTCCCATAGCCTCATTTGGAAACTGCCTTTGGCTCCACTGAGAACCTACTCTAGGTCATAGGTGAAGTTAAAGATGAAACTTCCATGAACTCTTGTCTGAGAGGTCCTATCCACATCCATGCCTTTCTGAGCCCTCATTAGAGGGTCTCCTAGGTTCTAAGTGCATATACTTCCTTTGGCCCTGGCCATAGCTTTCTGGTCCATGGTCATACCCATTCTGGGTCCCTTGGAACAGCTTCTGTCACATAGAGATAGATCTATATCCTCCTGACATCCTGCTCCCACTGCCTTGATTAGAGATACTGCTCTGTCCTAGTTTGAAAAAGTCCTACATGCCAGGAAAGCAAGAAGCTCCCAGGACCCAACATTAGCTGAAATACCCAACAAATGGAGGGAGAACCATACCCAGAGGTTAGGCATGGCCCCAGGTTGAGGAATGGGGTATCCCACCCATCTTCAAAAATTTAACCCAGATTTTCTCCTGTCTAAAGGAAATATGGGGACTAAGAATGGAGCAGAGATTGAAGGAAAGGCCATCCAGAGACTGCCTCACCTGGGGATCAACCCATATGCAGCTACCAAACCCAGACACCATTGTGCATGCCAAGAAGTGCTTTCTGCACTTGATCTTAGCCAAAAGGCTGAGAAGCGATAAGAAGTGCTTTCTGACTGGAGCCTGATATAGCTGCTTCTGAGAGGCTCTGCCCAAACTTGACCAATACAGATGCAGATACTTGCAGCCAACCATCAGACTGAGCATGGGGACCCCAATGGAAGAGTTAGGGAAAGGACTGAAGGAGCTGAAGGGATTTGCAACCCCAGAGGAAGAACAACAATATCAACCAACCAGAGCCCCCACCTCCCCCCTCCAGAGCTCCCAGGGACTGAAACGCCAACTAATGAGCATATATGGAGGGATCCATGGCTCCAGCTGCATATGTACGGCCTTGTCTGGCACCAATGGGAATGGAGGCCCTTAGTCCTGTGGAGGCTCAATGCCTCAATGCAGGGGAATGCTAGGAAGGTGGGGTGGGAGTGAGTGAGTTGGTGGGGAGCACCCTCATAGAAGCAGGGGAGAGGGGATTAGATAGGAGTTTTCCAGAGGAGAAACTGATAAAGGGGAGGTCATTTGAAATGTAAATACAGAAAATATCAAAAAAAAATCTCAAGGCCCTGTTTTTTGCTTCCCTGGCACCTTGTCTGAGGCAGCTTTATTCCTTTTAGAAGTCCTCCACTGCTCACTTCAAAGACTGGCCTCCATATCAAATGTCTTTCTTGACTCTGATCAGATCCTGCCTTCAACTATTCTAATAGGCTTCAAGGATTGTGCCAGAGAATCCCCTGTTCCCAGATGGAAGTTCTTCTGCTTGAATGAAGGTCTGCTGTTGTCCTTTTCAGAGACTGTCTTGTTCTCTTGTTTCAAGATCCCCCTACTCTGGAAGGAAACTTCCCCCCTGATCCTGCTTGAGACCACCCTAGTACTTGACAAAGACTCCGTAGCCCCTGCCAGAGAATATGCTGCTCCCGGTTCATACCCTTTCTCTACCATAGTCAGAGAGTGGGCTTTGACCCACTGGCGACCCTTTCAGTGCCTTTAAAACTCCCTCATGTAGGCCTTGTGGGAAACTGCCCTATGCTCACTTAAGAGCAGCTTTTGTTCCCATTCAGTATGCCCTATGCCCTGCTTGGAACTTCTCTGCCCTGGTCAGAGACAGCTTCTGATTTGGTGGCAGTCATTTCTGCTCAGTTGTATCTGGTCCTAGACTTTTTTCTAGTCTGTTGTTGATTTCTTTGCCCCTCCCCTTTCCTTGGTTAGATGATCCTTCTGTCCTTTTCAGTCTTTCTTCATGATCACCAGAGACTGCTTTATTGACTTTTCTTTGCTTCCATATTTTTTGTTTGAGACTGGCATGCTCGCCTTTCCAAGACTACTCATACTCTAGTTGAATCCTCCCAGGGCCCTTGTTTAGAGATACTCAAGTTCCTTGGCCCTTGTTTCTCTGCTATTACCTGAGACCCATAGGCCTTATCACAGTTTCTCAAGCTTTGGTCAGAGAATGCTCTCAGTTTCTATCAGAGTCCTCCCATTGTCCTAGTAGAAGTTTCCATAAGCCCTGTTCAAACATTCATTGGTGATTCCTCATAGCCTTGTTCTTCCTCACACACAACCTTAGTCACATCCCCAACCCCTCTCTGATCCTCCCTAATTGTCATATAACTCTTCATTAGATTTGATTAGAGAAAATTAGGTGTAAGAGATTACTTTTACACTGGTTAGAATCTGCCCTCTGGCCTGCTTGGGGCTTCTTTGTGACCTGGTAATAAATGGACTTCTCTCAAGGGAGAATTCTTTTGTATCTTGTCAACACTCCCTGAGCCCTGGTGATTGCTTCCTGGGCCATGGTCACAGACTTCTTATCTTCCTTATAGCAGCTTCTGTTTTTCTTGGTGAAAGTCTTTGGCCAACAGATTCTCAAGCTCCCTTAGGTGTACTGTGGTTAGATAATTCCAGGAGGGACACCATCAGAGATGTCCCTCAACCTCATTGCAATCTTTCTCATTTCTACTCTAATAGGAGCCTTGACCCTCTTAAGATCGTCCCTTGAACTTTATGAAAGTTCCCCCTACCTATTTGGGAACTTCTGTGGGCCCTGTTCATCGATCAATGATGGTCCCCATCATAGTTCCACTCTTCCCTTTTGGAAGACCTCCCTTTATCCTAGCTACAGCTTTCCTCAGCCTTGTTTAGTGAGGCTGCTCTTAACACACAAAGAGACCTCCCCAAGCCCTGACTGAAGCTTAACTCATCTCTGTTCAGAAATTGTCTTGGTTCTTGATTTCATCCTTCCTCTATCTTTTTTGGAGGTCGTACTAAGCCTTGGTACTATATTTTTAGGGTTCTGGTGGGAGACCACCCTCAACCAGGGAATAGTGTCCCTTTGTAAAAGAATACCTTGGTTCTTTCTCACAGCATCCCTTTGCCCTTCTTAGAGGTTATCCATGGACCTTAGGCAGCTGGAAAGTCTCTCCCTCAGCTCCTTTAAATCTTTCTGCTCCTGTCAGAGAAATCCCTAGGGCCCCTTAAGAGCTGTTTTTGACACTATTCTGAGGCTGTCTTCTGCTGAGTTGAGAGCTTCCTTGATGAAGGCACTGTTTCGAAACCCCCTTGGTCCTGGTCAGAGACTACCTTTAAGTATAACTAAAACTTTCCTATACCTCCATCAGACATTGTCCTCCTAAGGTCCAATTGGGTCCTGGTTGAAGCCTCCCTCTGCCATGAGCAGAGACTGCTTTAGAACCTCATAGCATCCTACGTTTCCCCTGGTTGGAAACTTCTGTAAGATTCTGGTGGAAGATTGACCTTGACCCACAGTTAGAAACCACTCATAGATCACATGCATCTTCCATTCTGCACTGGCCAGAGACTTTCCTCTAACTTCTCTGGAGAAATTGACTCTATTCCTGGCCTCCCTCCATCCTGCTAGTGACAGCCCTTAGATCTTGTTTGAAGGATACAATCTCCAGGCTCTGATCAGAGACTACAATTGCCCTGGGTACAGAAAGCATTTGACCTTTGTCCAAGCTTCCCTCATATCTAATAGTAGACTGCTTTTGTTAGAAGTCACTCTGGTCCATGGTCAATGTAGTCCCCCACCCCTAGACAGAAATTATCTTGGTTATGTCTCACATTCTCATTATGGCCAGTTAGAGACTATCTTCAGTCCCATTGAGACATCTCTCAAACTCTTTGAATACTCTTCTTTGATACTACTCTGCCCTACAATGAAAATATCTTGGACTTCATTGCAGTCTCTTGAGACAATTGTAGTATAGTACTTTTGTATTATTTGCAGCTTTCCTCTGACCTTATGGAGACCACCCAAAGGCTTACAGGAATTCATCCTTGATCGTGGTCAAGTGCTTACCTAAGTGGTTCCATGACAGATAAACTTTTTGGCCAGGGAAGGAACTTCCCTTAACCCTTGTTGAAATGTCCCTCTGCCTCAGTGAGAAAGCTCCCTTAGCTCCAGTAAGGAAAAACATTAATTTTTGTTTCAGCCTTCCTCAGGCCTGGTAGGAGATTGACTTTTGTTCCAGTTGGAAACCTCTTCTAGTTCCTGGACAAAGCCTCCTGAAACCCTAGTCAGAGAATGCTTTGGTCTCTTCTCATACTCTCTCCCTGGCTTAGTCAGAGACTACTCTCAGTCTCATTAACAACTCTCTCAGCCCCTTTGAAACCACCCTAGGCCTGGCCTGAGATAATTCTTGGCTCTGATAAAAGTCTATGTGATCCTGCTCAGATTCTGCCTTATGTACTGGTTGGGGGCTTTCCTTAGACATCATTGAATGTTCTGTAGTCCCTGGTCAGAGATATTCCTCTGACTCCTTTTGAGATCTCTCTTATCCCTAAATCATAGCCATACTCTACATTCTTTAGAGGACGGTCTTCAGACCACACAAGGAGATATAACCAAACTACTGTCTCTAGGCTTTTATAGTAGACTCCCTATTTTAATCAGAGACCACGTTTTGTTCCTGGTCACAGTCTCCATCTGTCTTTATCAGAGAACACTTTAAGCCCTGTTCACTGCTTCCTAGGGATTTGGTTGGAGAAACACTTAGCCTCATCAGAATCCTCCTCTTCCCTGGTGAAAGCTTCCTTTCACCCTGGTCAGAGGATACCTTGATCACTTCTCACAGTCTTTCCCTTCTCTGGTCAGAGAATACTTTTGGATCCAGCCTCAACCCTATCAGATCCCTCTCAGTCTCCTTGAAGTCTTCTTCAGGCCTGGTCAGATATTTCAGAGACTTTCCTAGGCTCTCTTAAAAACTGCTCATGAACCTAGTCAGAGTCTGTCTTTGGGCCTGTTTAGAGCCTCTCTGATCAGAGATTGTCTTCTGCTGGAATAGTTTTGTCAGGGCTGTCCTTAAAGCCTACTTGGAACCTGATTGGAGAGCTTCCATGAACATTTCCTCAGCTCTGGTTAAAGAAATATCAGTGCTTAATCCTAAATTCACTTGGGCCTGGTAAGAAACTGTCCTTGGCCCAGTAAGAAACTACTCTAAGCCCTGGTCCAAGCTTCCCTCTTTCTTGGTCAAAGAATGGCTTGGTCTTCTCACTCTGGCCCAGTCAAAGACTGACTTCAACCCCATTGAAGCCTCTTTCAGGATCTGATGGGAGACTCATCTAGGGCCACTTGAGAGCATCCCTTGACCCATGATAGAGTGTGCCCCTCTGATTTTATTAGAGCTGCCCTCAGCCCTGGTTAAAAGAGTGCTGTTATTGGTCTCAGACTCATTTTCAGTGGTTGGGTTGTTTACTTGGTCATATTTACTGCCTTGGTCTGCCTTGTTTGAAGATATACCTCAAACCCCATCCAGAAACAACCCTCTAAGCTTTGGTTGAAGACTTCTTGGTCCCTGGCCCAAACTTCTTTAAATTACCCTCAGCTTTCTGGGTCTTTTTTTTTTTTTTTAATACCCTCTACTCCCATCAGAATCTTCATTAGGTTTCTCCCTTCTCCCTGGTCAGACGTCAACTTGGTAACTTCTTGAAGCCTTCTTCTACCCTCCTCAGAGACTGCTTTTAGCCACATCTCTTGCCCTATTAGAGCTTCCCTCAGACGATGCCTCACACAGCCCTGATAAAAAAACTACCTTAAGGTTTTCTTAAGAAAATCCCCTGACCCTGGCCCATTTGATCTTTAGCCCAATTGGAACCTCCCAGGGCTCAGAGACTGCCTTTTGGCTTCAGGGAAACCCAATTCATCCTCCACTGGAGGCTTCCTTTGTCCTGGTCAAAGTTTCCTGGTCCCTTTGTGAAGTTTGTTGTGTGATTTGACTCTGTGGTATTCCTTGGCTCCCTACTACTAGAATTCCTTTCCATCAGAGCTATAGCCATAACACTTGCACCCTTGGCCATGATATGGCCAGATATTCCCTTAGGGGCATCATTAAAAACATCACTCTGACCCACTGGACCCTCTTTCAGATCAACTAGATATTCCCACAGGTCTAATTTCAGAGAACCCACTTAATAAATCTACTGAGAATTCACCTGCTAACCTGTTAAGAATCTCGCTGAATTCTAGTTATAGATTGACTTTGACATTTGTAATAGTCCCAGGTTTTGGAACATGCATGATAGAGTTCCATTTGGCACTTGACAGAGAACATTTTGGTTGCTCCCCATAGTATCCTTTTGTTCTTTTCAAAGATATCCCATAGCCCCTTGCCTGTTGAATCTTCTTTCGGCCCTGGCTGGGAACCCCACTAAGCACTCTTAAAAGCCTTCATTGACCCTGGTCTAAGACTATCTTCTACATGTATAGGAGCTTCTGTAGACATTGGTCTGAATCACCCTACTTCAGACTCAATGAAAAACCTCCCTGGTGGAAGGTCATCCTGTATCCACATTGGAGACATATCTTAGCCTTGTGGGAAACTATACTTACCTTATTAAAAGCATCCCTTAGCTCTTGTTGGAGGCTTGCATCCCTCCCTCCCTTTGTAGGCCATCCTCTGTCCTTGACTGACCTCTTTGCTTTGGGCAGTAGCTCACTTGTTTCTAATTGGACACCATAGACATCCACTCTGTTTTTAAGTATGAAGACCTCCCTTGGCCTAAGTTGATCACTTCCTTGGCCCAGAACTCTTTGCAGCTCTACTGTGCCCTCATTAGAGACTGCCCTGCTTCCATCACAGACCTCTCTCAACCCTGGTTGGAGTCTCCCTTGGCCTCAGTAAGACACTGTCCTCAGTCCCATTCAGAGACCTCTCTTGACCCTGGTCTGAGACTATCTCTGGCTCTTGATTGACATAACCTCTATTTGCATGTATCAGAAGCTACCCTAGGCCTAGATCCACATGCCTCTGCCTCCTGAGTGACAAGATTAAATATTTAAAGTTTTATACAACTCTGGACTACATGCCACAATGGGCTGGGCCCTCCTACCTCAACATTAATTACAAAAATGCCCTATAGACTTGCCCTTAGTCCAATCTGATGGAGTCATTTTCTTAATTATGTTCCTTTCTATAGACATGCCTCTAACTGGTCTTATGATGACAAAAATCTATCTAGCACAGTCAGAATATCATACATATTTTACAGTCATGTTTATTTGCTGTGATATTCATGATATCCAAGATATGGGACAGTCTAGGAGATATTTATTAACTGATGAATGAATAAAAATATGTCATATATATGCATGACATTTTATTGAGTTATAAAGAAGAATGAAATTATGTTATTTATAGAAAATGGTTAGACTCAGATGTTCATGACAAGCAAAATAGGTCTGACTCAGAAAGACAAATATTATACTGAATATATGTATCTTTATGTATTTTTATATGTGAAAGTTGATGGGGGAACTTGAGGGAGGAGAGGCATAAAAGGAAATGGAAAAAGAGAAGTTTATGGGAAGGGGAGCAAGACAAAATATTCTATGTTTCCTTTTCATGTGTGTGTGCATGTGTGTGTGTCTGTGTGTGTGTGTGTGTGTGTGTGTGTGTGTGTGTGTATGTGTGCGTGTGTGTATTCAAGGAGAACTATCTAGGTTAAGAAGAAACCCATCGAACATATAAAGAGGGATGAGGGAAAGTAGTGATGGTGGGTTAATAACATTAGTATTTTGTCAGAATTGAAATCATTATTTTGTATTCTTAACAAAATAGGGAGAAGGATATAAGTAAATAACTATTAAAAATGGTATAGTTGGGCTTGAGTTCATTAAAAATGGGCAATTTTCATTACTATACATATATTTTCTATATTTCTTTGACCTTTGCACATAACTAGTTCTATCAAATTGCCAGTTCCCTTTAATTTGGCTTTGCAAAAACTAGCCTAAAAGCTTAGAAAACATATATATTCAGTACCTAGATGAATGAGTATGTAAAATTTGTGATTGAAATTTTAAAGAAAATATCTAGATCAACAAGTACAAGTAAAGTTCCTATCGCTTGGCCATGTTTGTAGAAAGAGTAGACTCTGAATGGGGTCCAATCCTGAAACTAGGTAAGGCATATTGGGGTTTTAAGGAATTCCAGATCCCTTAAGCAGTTTCAGTGGAAGTAGACTTGGTGGGGACAAGATTTGACTCCAGCTTAGGATCATGGGTACAAATCCTACATCTTGCTGCTGTTTATTAATATTCTTCTAAATAGCTACAGTTCCTTCACTTTTTTCTGTTTTATAATTTAACACATTTTGATTCCATAGTACTTTACTGATTTTTTTCAATTTGTGTATCACATTTTTGTCATTTCTTTTTAAGTCATTTTTCTTTTACAAATTGTACTTTCATTAATGGTTTTGTATGTCACTCTTTTCAATCTCTATGTATATGTTATTTATCATTCTTATTGGTGTCCTCCTAACTATCATTTCTTTCCTAAAAGACTTAAAACTTCCAATTTCTTTTTCTATTTCAATCCCCACAGGATCAAATCACCAGTTTTATTTCTTACATTCCAAAAGTATTTCCATTATTTCTTTTATAACTTTTAGTAAACTTCTGTCTTAGTACAGCAATGTGTTGAAGGCAAATGGTTCATGTCTGTTTTTGCAATCTCATTTTTTGAACCACACTTGTCCATTATAATAT
This sequence comes from Montemys delectorum, assembly GCA_019843815.1. Lineage (NCBI taxonomy): Eukaryota > Metazoa > Chordata > Mammalia > Rodentia > Muridae > Montemys > Montemys delectorum. The sequence continues at coordinate 1,745 of JADRCD010101938.1, read as the reverse complement.
ATAGCCATCTATCATTTACTCAAACATGATAAATATTTTCCTATTTTGAGATTTTCAAACATTTAATTCTTCTCCTTAAAAATGTCTTCTCATAGGGACCATTGCAGAACAGGGGACAGAAAGATTTAAGAGTCAGAAAACCAGGGTGCTTGCTGCAAGACCATGTCTCATAGTAATTCCAATACCTATACTCATAAAATTTCATCACCAGGACTGTGTAAACATAACTTGAATAAGTACAGTGGCAACAGACATGTCAAAGTGGATAGGAAAGTCAGTAAAATTTCAACCATACAGAAATAACTACAGACAACCAAGGAACAAGGAGAGTAGAAAATAGTTTTCTCTAGGGAAGAACACACTGACTGATTATTGAATATTAAATGACTATTGCCAAGGATCAGTCTAGGCTAGATCCAGGTTCCTGAAAGAAGGGTATTTGGAAGTGGCAAAACAAAGGACTTGAAGCCAAATCTTAGGTTGAAGCTGGTGGCCTAGGTTCTGCTGAGATGGCTTTCCAGATTTCTCTCTCCCTCTCCTTCTCTGTTCCTCCCCCTCCCCCTGTGTTTTGCTCTGCTTTATACAAGTTTTCCTTGCTATTCTAAAAACTCTCTTGTTAGCTCATCTCTTGCAGATCATAAACCCAGTCTCTTATTTTACATATCAATCCAGTTATTTTCTCCAGGTTTCCTTTTGATTATTCTAAAAATCAGCATGTAGAGACCCCAGCCCCTTAAGTCTTAGGAGACAGCAAGCACACATTTTTTTTTAACATTGTAAAATGTTTTACAGATCTGCCTACCTCTGTTAAGCACAGATGCTAAGCTAGCTGGGTGAGACCCTGTCCTGAAATTACCATTTCTACCACACCTGGACCTAACTTGGTCACAGGCTCATCTGGAACTCAGAAATCTGTCTGCCTTTGTAAACATAAACAAAAAACCTTAGCTGGGTGTGATCTCCTGCAATTACCACTCCCAAAATCTCTTTATCTTCTTCCTTAGTATCTTTCTGAAAAGTTGGCCCATAGTGTACTGCCTGTTCCTCTCATGAAGCCCCTCATATAGTTCATGTTGCATCCTCATTTTCGCATAGTAGGGAAATTATATATTTTTGAACTCAAGTTCTTAGAGTTCTTTTCCACAGTCTTAAGGGCTGTCCTGAAGGTCTCAGTGTTTACCATTTTGCTAAGACATTAACCACAACTTTACCACCTGGAATTGTGCTGTCTGATTATCATGGAGTAATTAACATTAACAGGGAGGACATCCCTCTGAAGAATGTAAAAATACATACATTATTACACAAACAAGCCTTATGCCCATGGCAGCTATTGATGCTTGTGGAGGCCTATGTCTGCTGGCCCTGCCCCATGGGAAAAAACCCCGTTCTTCTTTCCCCACCAAGGCCACATAGGACTCAGCAGTCAGTCCTAAAAACATACATATAAGTAACATTATTCAGACAGAGCAGGTTATGTTTGGAAATTTACATGTGTATACATATATGCATGATGCAACAAGTTTTAAAAGGTCACAAATTTGAAATAGAACAAAGAATATATGGGAGCATTTGAAGGGAGGAAAGTGAAGGGAAGTGATATATTAATCTCAAAAATAAAAGAAAGTATTTGAAAACTCATATTATCTTCCTTATGTGGTTTCCTATGATCCTTCAATACTCTGTTAAGTTAAAACCCTCTTATTCTTTAATTGAACGCTAACAATCTCTACAGAGAAGCTTTT
>JADRCD010101928.1:0-14573 GCA_019843815.1 Montemys delectorum | reverse complement strand
CCCCCCCAGCCCCACATTTAACTTGGAAGTTTAAAATCCTGTAAACATTCTGTGACTTCCATTAATCTACCCTTTTTTGGTAATGGCAATTCTTTTCTAGAAGACCTTATGCAGGATTAATGTTACTATGACAACACCGAGCAAGTAAACAAAAAGAGCAAAAACCAGGTGGACTTGAAATAGCTCCAGTGTTTCTAGACCTATGGTAATTCGTTTAAACCAGGAGCTCTGTGCTTTCTCGCAACATGGACAGATGTCTGAGTACAACTGAAAAAGAAAATTCAGTCCCATGTGGCTTTTAAGTGGTTTTGGGCATATTTGCTTCCACTAGGCAAGTCTTCAAGTACAGCAAGCACATGACTTAGCAAAGCTCAGTCTCAAAAACTTCTTGTTACCATTCATTGGAGGTAATGAATTGGTGGTGGGATGATTATGACTTTTTAAGACATTTTTGTCAACAGGAAATGCTTTCAGAATAAATCTAACTTGACCTGTTTATCATGTTCTGTTGTTCATTAATTCGTGATTATGAAAAGCAAAAACACTGAGTACTTATGTATGTGTACTGGGCTAGGACAGGTGATTCTGCAGCCCCACTTGACACTACAAAAGTCTTCACAGGGCTGGAGAGATGCTCAGTGGTTAAGATCACTGGCTGCTCTTCCAAAGGACCCAAGTTCAATTCCTAGCAACCACATATTAGCTTACAACTCTCTGTAACTTCAGTTCCAGAGGCACTCTTGCACCAAGGCACACACACACAAATTAATCTTTAAAAAAAATAAAAATTATGAATGCCTCATGATCAGATTATGGGACTAAATATTTGGTTTAGTCACCAATTAAAACAGTAAGATCCATGCAGGAAGTAGAGACAGAACTATGACTATTAAGAGAAGTGACTCATTTTTTCCGGTCACATGGTGGGATACATGCAGACACAGGCAGACAGAGAGACAGACAGACAGACACACACACACGCAAACATACACACACACACACACACACACACACACACCCACACACACTAGCAAAGTGACAACTTAAGGTAGCAATTGCTTGTGAACTACTTTAGGTTGGTATTAAAAAAATTAATTTCTTAAGCCCTACTATATAGCTAGGAGCTTACAGTGACCCATAGAAATGTACCAGCAAAACAAAAACATTAATATCATGAATGGCAGGACCATGCCAAAGTAGACATTCAATAAAAATAGCTTGTAAAGTGTTTTTTGGTGCCTCTAGAAAATAATTTTTTAAAGTGAGCAACCATGTAATCTTCATGAGCTAAAGCGTATCAGGCTGCAGCTGTTGGCAAAGCCTTGGGATGAAATATAACATATCTGCAGCCCCATCCTTTTGTCTCTCTGTCAAGATAATCAGGCATGCACCTTTGAAATTATAGTTAAAATTATAGTCTTTATCTTTCTTCTTTCTTGTCTTTTTTTCTGTCATAAAAATCCTTCAGAATAAAAACAAAAACTGAAGACTGAGGTGCCTGAGACTGTACTTCTTTGGACTGTGAGCAAAAACAATTTTCAGATAAATACAGATTTCATATAAACTAGTGAATATCGTTTGATTAGAGAAGCTCTAGGCTGCCCAGAGCTCGAATTAGAAGATATATAAAGTAACAGGCTGTGTGTGCCTTGAAAAGTGAGGAGGAAACAGAATGTGTTAATGCATCCCAACTGCTATGAAGAATATGGGATCCTCGCCGACACCCAATTTTTGTCCTCATGACCCCCCCCCCCCCCACCATAATATTGAGCTCCATAATATAAAAGTTCTTAGTTTCCTAGTGGAAACTTTAAAGGACAAAAGTTTGATCTGTTAAAATGAGGAAATACACTTAAGACTAATTTAATCAATAATTTAAATTATGACTGAGAGAAGCCAAGAAATAATGATTTCCATTTGCATCTTTGCAACTTATCCAAATTGAGGTCGAGTCACAGAAAAGGTAGAGAAGTGTGGCTACAACATTTACCTTGTGTGAGAACCACAGAGCTTGTCAGCTATCGATCGTGTCACCAAACACCAAGGATTTTAAATTTTAATCAATTCCTAGAAATGTATTTAAAATATTCATTTTATTTTTAATTGTGCACATATGTCTGAGAATATAATCACATGAGCAAGTACGGGATAAAGTCAGAGGCATTGGGTGGTCTAGAGCTGGTGTAACAAGTATTATGAGTCAACAGAAACATGTGCAGGGAAACAATTTGGTTCCTGGGATCAGTACTTACTCTTAACTGCAGAGTTATCTCTCTGGCTCCACAGGAAAATATTAGTTACTCATTTTTATACACAGGAGGGTTTGTATTATCACATTGGAAGTCATTGTTTTATTTTTAAAGCAATTTGGTTTCAATTTAAGGGAGGAAGTTAATAAGCAAGGGTGAACATCTAAAGGGTTTTTTCATATTTTCCTTTCTGACCTTGAAACAGGACTTGAAGGAGAGTTGTAGCTACTGTACCCTCAGGAAGTCCCCAGACGGACTCAGTGTTTAATACAGTGAAGCATTTCTGTTTTCTATAAAGATGATGGGATTAAGTATCAGGAGCTGCACTCTGCTTTGTTGCCCCAAATTTAGTTGAAGGTCACCTCTAGTTTTGGAGATTAAAATCTGGACAAGCCAGTCCTTGGAAATTGGAAGTGGGTCTGAGAACATTTTAAAGCTGGAAAGATATAAATTTCATGCTCCTCCCATCAGAATATTCCTTAGGCTCAAGGGTAAATCCTAGGTACTGTTTGTTGTCTACACTGCTGTCTGTCCTGATAACTATCCATCCCATATTAAGAAAGACCACCTGGATTCAAGAAGGAAATTTGTGTGCAGCTCTATGAAAATCACAGTGCTTAGTGTATCTTTGAGAATCAAATGATCATATATGATCAATAAAACCCAGTGTAAAGCTGAGCTGTAGATTTCCTAGGGCCTATCCAACCAACTTCTTAACCTAAGCTGTATCTTTATGGTATAACTAATTCTTCAGTTGTCTTAATCTTTTTGACTGTTTTCCTATCAGTGTATTAATCAGATAACAAAGTAGTTAATATGGAACTACAGTTATGCATACTTACTTCACCAGGATTGCTTTTCCTCAGGATTGTATTAATAGATGAAGACCAACTATTAGCTTTCCTTTCTCAGTGAGACTTCCTTGAGCTACATTAACCAGGTAGCTCTCACCCTCCTAGTCTCTTCTCTGATTGTTTGCTCCCTCTGATTGTTTGCACAGTCTCATGTAATCTAACATCATTGTTATGAGTCACCTCATCTGGCCCCTGGCCACCATCTTTATATATCCCTCTTCTAAAGCTCCTCTTTTGCTTGCTTTTTCAAAGTAGCTACTGTGATGTGCCGGCAGGCTGGCAGTTCTTCATCCTGAGCTTATTCACCCCAAAATATTGGTAATTTGTTTCCTCCCTTTATCTGGTGCTCCTCTCAAATGTCACAATCTCAAGGGGTCTTTCCTTGACTAATATATCTACGAAGGCGGTTCTTTGTCATTTGTTCAGTTTTAGCTTTTCTCCAGCAACTTCATTCCTGTACATTGTATCTCTCTCATAAGCATGCCAATGCCATTAGATTTTAACTATGGCACTATCACAGTGCTTAGAGAAGTGTTTGGAGTGAGGCTGACACTCAGTATTTTTTAGTCAATTGGTCTGTTACCATTTGACTTCCCTAGCAAGTGCTTATCATTCATAGGAATAGGACACCTTTCTTCTTGTGTTCCTGTAACACAGTGGTTCTTAACTTTCCTAACACTGTGGCTGCTCAGTACAATTCCTCACGCTGTGGTAACCCCCTACCCCCGCCATAAAACTATTTTTGTTGTTACCTCATAACTGTAGTTTTGCTACTGTTATGACTCATAATGCAAATATCTGATATGCAGGATATCTGATAGGCAACCCCTGTGAAAGGGTTGTTTGCGTCATGACCCACAGGTTGAAAATTGCTGCCAGGTGATAAATGTATATTGAATGAATGCATGGATGACTTGTTTTTATGCCAAAAATAAACAAACAAACAAACAAACAACAAACTTTCCTACCAGCTCTTACTTGTAACAGAAATCAGAATTGTCATTTGTCTAGCCTCTCAATATACACTGGTCCCAAAATAAAGTGTGACTTATATTAGGGTCTCAGTAAGTAAATGAAGAATATCAAGAAACAGTAAATATGAGTCTACTCTGTCCATAGCTATCCTGAGGTCTGCAATGCTGGCTGATCCAATGTCATGATGGGAGTTAGAAAACAGTTTTGGAATATACACAGAGATGTGAAAGCAGCCGGGTCAGCCTCTTTATTCCTTTGGGCCATTCCTGGTCTCAAAGACTTGTTTCCCAGATAGAAACTCAAGATGAATGTGACTTCTAAGGGTCTTATTTTTAGTTATGTTATAGGAATTTGAGGCAAGTAAGTCTTAATTTCAATCCTGTAGCTTTGACTTGTTTCCTTAAAAACTTGGGCATTAGGAATTTGGGTCTGATCATTGTGAAGCTGTGCGGCTTTAACAGTCTGAAATTCAGTTATTCCAACTTAGGTCTCATCGTTCAGCCACCTACTGGAGACTTTAGGCTACTCCAAGCTTCTGGAGTTCCATTTGATACACTCTATGGCACATATATGCAATTCTTTTCTACTCCTATGGATACTATGCTGTTCATATTGACTCCCCCTCCAGCTGTTATACTGTCCCAATGAACTTTACATCCTTGATTCCAAAGGACACAAATTGAGAATCAAATCTCCCATTTAGACATAGTATAGCCTTAAAAGTATCTATTAATGTTTCTTTTCTGTAAATGAAAATACTATGAAAGAACCAGAAGTCCTAACCATACCTCTTCTGATTCGGAAGGTTGCACTTGGTAATGCCTGACAGGAGTCCCGTTTCCTTCTTCCCTGTTGCCCACTAGTTGCAATCCTATTTAGGGCCTGGTGGCACATGGTTTTAATCCCAGCACTCAGGAGGCAAAGGCAGGCAGATCTCTGAGTTCAAGGCTAGCCTGGTCTACAAAGCAAGCCCCAGGACAGCAAGGACTACATAGAGAAACCCAGTCTTGAAAAACAAAAGGCCCAACATTGGCAAATAACTGTGGCTGGTGGAAATCTACCAAATTAATCTGGGAAAAGTTCATAACCACTGCCTTATGTGCTCCATTCTAGCATCCTTGCTAGCTCTTCAGTGCTGTAACTCCATGAATTGTACTCAGTTCTGTATGAAATCTGAATAATTAACAGTTCTTGATTTACTCCAGACTTCAGTTCACTATCACTAATCCACATTAACTATACTCCATCACAAGTCAGGGACAATGAAGAATTCAAAGATGAATTAATAAATGGCTTTGTCCCTCAAGGAGCTTTACCTATTGGGGGAGACAAAAGTAAAGAAGGGTTACAAAGGCCTTGATGGGGCCCAAAGCTTTTGAGTGGGCAAATTTAGAATATATAGCATGGACTACCACTGCCCAGCCAATGTATCAAATGGCACTCCGGAAGCTTGGAGTCACCTGAAATACCTAGTAGGTGGTCAAACAATGAGTAGGGATAACTGAATTACAGACTGCTAATGCCGCACAGCTTCACAATTATACCCTAATGTCCTAATGCCCAACCAAATCAGGACAAAGTTTAGAATCCCATACTTAATCAACCTAATAAAATTATGTAACTAAAGGTACCATCACAGTGAAATACAGGGAAGATAACTTTACAATCTTCTTACACATCAAGTAGTTAAAGGCAGTGGTTCATTCAGTAATTCAGATGTTCACATAGATGGCCTGACTTCGCTTTCTGCGTTACTTACTCTATAGATCTAATTACAGAAGGACAGGTAGGTAACATCTGAATATACACACGAACACACTTTAAATCTTGGTTTTCTCTGGACAGCTGACTGGGGCATCCAAGGGCTAAGATAAACTCCCCCAAAGGGGACGAGTTGTATTGCTAATAGTAGTGGTGGGATGTAAATTTGCTTGGGTATGCTGTCTTCTTGGAGTGTTTACTTCTAGCACAGTTAGAACTTGGGATGTTTAATATAGTTAAACTTGGGATGTTTAATGACTGTAATTCAGTAATGGGACAATAGAAGAGCTCATCACATTAAAACAGAAATACTTGGGAAACCCATCGTTTTTAATAGCCTGCCATCTGCTTGGCTCTTACCAGCAATGGATTTATCCTGCTTAGTACAGATGATATTGGGACTAAAATCATAGATTATACGACGGACTTCTGAGCTCTTTACTGTTATTAATTTGCAAGCATGTAAATGAACGTTTCCCAACATAAAAATCAATTATTTTTCAACTCTTACCCTAAGTAAGGTTGCTATAGGCACTGCTTAATATCCGTTTTGGCACCAAGAGATTGAGTTAAAGTCACCAGCGATTTCTCCAAATTAAGAACCTCAAACACAGTTTACCAGCTTTGCCACTGTGCTCTCAGTACGATGCTCTTTTTGCCTTGCTGGGCCCATTAGTTTAATCCCCCAGAAAGAGAAATTTTAGAGGGGCAAGGACTAAATCATTTTCTTCTGAGCACAGCATTTTCAAATGGCTACACCGGGTCCTAAGCCCCGCCGCTGCGGACCCAGAGCTAGAGGTGCCCTCTCTCTGCAAAGCTGGGACTCTGGCGCCCTAGTAACTGGACCTGGTGAGGCAGAAAGGAAACTCCTATCCACCTCCAGGTACTACTCGGGTGCACTAAGCAGGGCCTGATCGTGGAGGAGAAACCGGTAACCAGGTTTAGGAAAATTTGAACAAATGCTATTTCCCTTTCAGCCAAAGAGTAGGACGCACAGGTCACAGGCTAGAAGTTAAACAGTTACCCAGCCTGCGCTTTGTCTCCGCGCCTTCTGCAGCCTAGGCACTGAGGTGCACTTGGTTGGTGAAGAACAAGGTTTGCTGGAGCAGGAGACAGGAGTTGCTACGTCCCTGGAACTGCAGGCTGAGGAAGTACCACGACCTGAGCGGCAGCTCGGGACGGGAAGCTGGAGCCAAGCCGGCGCGGCTCCGGGATGCGGTGTCCCCGAGCCAGCGAAGGTTGCCCCGGCTCTGCTCTGCCCTTTCGTCCGAGGGCAGCGCCCTGGCTCGGCAGCCCCGCGGCTTTGCACCCAGCCACCCAGCCAAGCGCCCTGCTGCCCTGGGCGATCTCCCAGTCACCGCAGCTGCACGGACCCCTCATCTCCAGCGCAGGGACAAACTTCCTCCCTCTCGGTCCCCGCGCCGGCAGTTGGCAGCTTGGCTTCCCTACTGGTCCCTTAGCAGCTCTAGCTGGGAGAGCTTTCTCTGCCCCTCTCCAACCTCCAGTCACCAGCACTCAGCGGTCCTCGCGCATCTTCTCCAACAAAGCCGGGGCCCAGAGGCGACCCGGCAAGGGACTGAGACTGGCAGCTGAAGCATCCGAGCCCTGGCAAGCACCCACGCCCCGGCTAGCGCAGCAAGAAGGGGCGGCGGGGAGCAGGAGAGGCGAGAGGGGAAGAAAGTGTCCTGCTCCGGGCGCGAAACCCTCCTGGGCTGATCCACCTCCCCCAGCTGCCCCTGACCGAGCGCATCCTGCCTTCCCTGTGGGACTGGGCAGGGCGGAGGGCGAAGCGGTGCGGACTGTGTGGCCTGACGGACCAGTCGCTCCCTTACCTCTGTCCAGAGTAAGCGGCTGTACCACTGTCAGTGTCGCCATGTCTGCCGTGGGAGCCGAAGTGACGCTCGGCTTCAGCATCAGCAACCGCTTGTAGTGAGAAAAAGAGGAGGAGATTGGGGGCGGGGGTGGAGAGGGAAGACGGAAAGGAGGGGGAGGAGGGGGAGGCAGGAAGGTGGGGATGGAGGAGAAGAAAGCTCGGGTGGGTTGGTAGCCAGATGGAGACTCAACTGTTCCACCGCGGCGAATCTTCAGTGCGACGCCAAGCAGGGCAGGTATCCGCGAGCGCCTGCACGGTCAGGAGCTGAGAAAGGAACGCTCAGCCCTAGAACTTTGCTCATTCACCCATCAGGAGCACTGGCTGGCTGTAGCAGGTTTGCTGTCTTTCAACTTTCCACCCAAGCATAGTGGTCAGAATGCACTCGATCACAGAGGAAGAAGATGCAGAAACGGGAGAGACAGGAGTAGAGAGGTGGGGGACAGAATTCTTTTCAGATTAAGAAAAATTTCAACCTCCCTTTCCACATCTCTTTCCAGAGGAAACACTACTAGCCATGGGAGATGTTGCTATATCATTGTAGTTGCTATTAATTTCTGTTGACGCTTTTTGTTTTAGAACGCCCACTCTCAACAGTACAAGGCAACCGACGGAGGGCCAGGGTTCTTTAAGTCAGTGTTTATTTAGGAGCTGGGTATATTGCCTAGGAAAATAACTTGCCTTTACAAGCAAACTTTCTTGAAAGATTTTAAAATAAAAAACTGAGTTTCTGTCGGTGACCAGTATTTATCTGGGACCCTCTCTCGTGTTAATCTAGAAGAAACTTGCCTACAGAGGTGTGTTATTTGTTGATTAATTAGCATGTATGGCAAGAGTTGAGCCATAGATGTTTGGTATTATTTAATACATCTTAACCTGGGGATTCTTTTTTTTTTCTCTCCACCCTCCAAATTTCAGGTAGATAATGTGAAGGCCTTATTCCAGAGTCAGTTGATCATGGTTTAGTTCCTGGAGCCTTCAAATACTGACTGCGAGCCCTTTATCCCAACGTTCACTAAATTTTCACCAAGCCTCATTTTCTTATCAAATCACAAAGAAACATGGAGAAACCTCCACTGGGCTTTACAGAGATGAATGGGCTCAGATGCTGCCCTTCCCTGTGACAGCTAAATCATCATTGTGACCCAGAGACTCTCAGAGGATTTGCCGAGGATTTGCGTATGACCAATGCTATGTTCTTCTAATGACACCAAGAAGGGGAAAGTAGCAGACGTTCAGTAGGAATTGCAAAGTCAAAGATGATTGGCCATCTCTCTATGCAACAGACCCTCAGAGACACGCTGAACGTAGTCTTCCAATAGACTCATCTTCTAAGAGTTTTTGAGTTTAAGAACTTTGATCACGAAGTTCAGCTTTTCATCGTTCCTAGTATCTGACAAAGTTTCAGTCCCTTGTAGATCCCCAGATAATTCACCTGGCAAACAAGGGAACAGCTTCAGCTAGTTGGAAAGTGATCTGATAAGAGGAGGAAATGGATCCTAACTTGAAGGTCTCTGGTGTTTCTGAGGTCTTGATGCAAAAGAATATATTCCAAGATCATAAACATGCAAGTAATATTATATGGACTGGGTGGGATACATATATATGCATATATTTAGCATATAATATATAAATAATTATATGTGAATTATGTATTTGTAAAACAATTAGAGAAATAGAGACCATAATGAGATAAAGGGGTCAGCATCAGTTCATGGACATGACTAGAGGTAGGAATCAGGGAAATGATATAATTATACTTAAAAAATTAAGGAGAATAAAATGAAAGGATATACTCTTTCATGCTGCAGAGATGGCACAATGGTTAAGAGCACATATTGCTCTCTCAGAGGACTCAAGTTCAGGTCCCAGTGCATAGATGACTCACAGCTCTGTCCTTCTGACTCCAGCTCCAGGGCTCTTTGATACCTCTGGCCTCCTCAGCCACTGGTACCCTCATGAACAAACCCAATGGGCATATAATGGTAAAATACATCTTAAACAATGGATTTTTTTTAGAATAGTAGACTCTATACATTTATTAACCGTATTTATTAGTGTTTTATTAGCTCTTTATTAGTTTAAGGACTATGCTAGGAACTAGTAATGCAAAGGCTGAGAAGATTTCACCCTTTCTTTCTCCTTAGACCTTGGTATGTGACAAATCAGTGAACAAGAAGTAGAAGTTTGTGCAGGAAGTTCCCTAAGTGCCATAGAAAGAAAATACTGCAGAAGAAGGGATCTGTAACTCTTAAGTGATGGTCAGTGTATACATGCCCTAAAGGAGGAAGAGGAAATCCAATTGTTTGTCTTGATAGGAGAATCTGTTTCAAGGTTTTGCACAAAATATCAAAGCCTATCCAGTAACTGAGGATGAAAGAAACCAGTCCCTTGGCCATTAATGTAATACTTTAAACGTAATGTGTGATATGAAATTTGTGCATCAGCAACTGGGTTCATCTGTCTAAAAACCTTAATTGTATCCATTTCCACATAAACTTCAGAGTGTAAGATTTATGATGGAAGAATTTTTGATGTTTCTGTCTCCCAATGGTTCTCAGGCAGCAACATTTGAGAATATGTTTCTTATGTTTCGAGGACCTTGACTGAAAATTTACTCTGCCATGTTTCTTTTATGCTGTCTTCTTCTCCTTCTTCTTCTTCTTCTTCTTCTTCTTCTTCTTCTTCTTCTTCTTCTTTCAAGAACTACAAGAGGGACTATCATTCACGAGGCACCCATCAGTTATTATTCCTAGTATGGATAAATCCAGTATTCCTAGTATGGATTATCCTAGTATAGATAAATCTAATGTCTTTAGCTTGTATTTAAACACTTGTAGAAAAGTATTAGTGAGTCAGCATGAGCACCCACTCGTTCTCATTAAATGTATTGTGAACTAGCATTTGTCACTGTCTTTCTGAGACATAGGGAGGCATAAGAAAGTGTCCTGAATTTCTTCTTGTGCTTGGATACATGTACCAGTGCTCAGGTCTCATGCACGACTGTCTGGTCACTGAAGTTCCTGCTTGGATACATGTGCTCATGCACAACTGTCTAGTCGCTGAAGTTCCCCACTTTATGTTTTCATGTTTCAACAGAGTCAGTGTGTTTGACTTATTCACATACTGTTTCTTCTTTATTTCTATTAGAGTTGTTGACATATATGCAGTTACATTTTAGTCTTTGCTGTTTGGTTACCCAGATACTGTATTATTTCCTTAGAAAGCATATTAGTGGTTTAATTTGCTGGTAACATTTTCAATAGAATTAATTTAATTTAATAAATACCTTATTAGTCACCTTGTATGTTCAAGAACTGGGAGTGTGTTTGATATTCTCCTAGTCTTCTCAGTCCAGAAAAGTAGATTATTTTTATTCCATTTTGGAGATAAATAAACTAAGGATCAGAGATACTGAACCACTTACATGGTAACATTAGCAACTATCCCCAGAAGTGCCTATGTTTTGGGGGAAGAAAAGCTAACACTTTACCTTAAATACTTAGTGTTTCAGACATTTATTTCAGAATTTCAGGGGTTAGTCTCTCTCATACTCCGCCCCCCTCCTGCCACTAGCCACTCTTCACATTTCTGGAGATATAGTCAGAAGCAGGAACTTATGGAGGCAAACATTCTGTTTCCAATGTAAACCAATACAGCTAATAATAAAACAACTGTCTGCTTTGAAATATAAAATCTGTTCTTGCTAGCAATTTCATTCAAAGCTAGTTAAATCCTCTTCCCTTAATTGAATCTTTTTAAATTACATGGCAGAATCAAGAAAAGGTTTGCAAAAGGCATTAGCATACCAAGAAAATATGTTTAGCCAAGTTTTAAATGGAGTATAACAAGCACAGTTTCATATGAGAAAAACAGCACCTTCTAACTGAAACTCTTATCAGCTCGAGTGTTAGAAATTATTTTTGACTGACTCAAGGTGTCACAATAGCTCCTAACTCATATGGCTTTGTCAAAATGGCATTAAATTAAGAGGAAGAATCAACCTATACTTTGGTATGTAAATGTTTTAAACTCATCATTAGAAAACTTTTTTTTCTTACTTTGCTTTAGTCACTATTTGTTTGTTGCTTTAATAGATTCTTTGTACTCTTACTGTATGCCAAACAATGTTCTATGTACTTGAGATAATGAAATATATGAAATGATAAATTAGAAACTAAATACTGGGTAGAGAATGAAAAGGATGGCAATTAAATTAGTTCTAGAATAACTTTAGGTTCACTAAGAACTAAGGTACAAAATACATCATGCTAGAGAAAAAGTGAGCTAAGCCTAAGGAGTAGATAGATCTACTTGACTAAAATTAAGAGTTTGTTGTAGACTATCAGAAAATAACAAGCCATTGAGAGTCAAATAATGAAAAATCACATAATTACCAGAAATATAATGTACCTTTCATTTCATGCCCATTATAAAAGAAACTACAAATAACAATGAAGATTAAGGGAAAAATTGTTTGGTAGCAACTACAGTAAAACTTGCTAATAGCAGAATGAAGAGTTACTAATTCAGAGTTGGATATCATAAAATTAAAGATGAAGTAAAAATATTAAAAGTCAACTCTAATTATTTTAATTTACCTCAAATGAATGAAAAAAGAATTTTAAAGGGAGGAAAGCTGAAATCTGAATAATTGTTCTTCAGTTGTGGGATCTTATCTGTATTTTCCTACATCATTATCTTTTAAATTATAAATATAATATTTTTACTCTGCTTTTTGTGTGGAAATAACATGATTCATAAACTCTTCCTGATTTGTGGATGTCTTGTTAATGTCTGTCTTGTTTACATAATGTGAAATGATTTGAAATTATTTTTGATTATCATCTTTAGGTGAGGTTGAGATTGGTGTAAAGTGAAAGGTTCATTTTGAACTGGACATCATTTTGAATTCAAAGTTGATTTCAGAGGTGATCTTTTAATAAAGGAATTCAATTCAAAACTTTTAACTTCTTTTTGTTATTATATACCCAAACCTCAGATTTTCCTAAATTGATATTTATGTCTTTTCAGACAGTGCAGGAGCTAAAAGAGGCATAATAAAGCACAAATACAAGAAAAACTGTATATAGTTCATCTTTCTACATTATTTCTCCATAATTCTCATTTTGGGGTTTTTCCACAATACTTAACTTTTTTTTATCATTATGAAGTTAAAATTTTTAGTTAACTCTGAGGAAAAGATTGTATCTGTTTGTTGTGCCAGATACTGAAGATTGGTAACATGGCTACATGGGTGAAAGCCACATATTCATACGTTCTACCACTAGCTTACTAAGTCACAGTCCCAGGTAGCCCTGAGTAAAAGATTTTCCATTTATTCCATGTACCTTAACCACCTGCTGTGCATCAAGCATTAATCTGCAGCTTTTGCTTAGCTTTGATGAAGAGAGAAAACTAGAATATAAACATAAATCACCAATAAAGTAGATACCTTTAGGTATCTACTGGTTCTGTAGGACCTTGTATTGTGTATTTTATCTAAGCAATATTTCCAGGTATGCCTCATTGATATTTTTATACCAGACAAGATGATAGTAAATACTATATAGGAAAATTCTTCTTTCTCATTTTTCTGGGAAGACAATTATTATGCTCTTATGACAGGGCTCATGTTGGGGTTTGAATGAGAATGGCTCCCATAGGCTTTTATATTTGCATATACAAGTAGTGAACTGTTTGGAAAGATTAGGAGGTTTGTCCTTGTCTGAGTAGCCTGTTCTTGTCAGAGTAGGTGTGTCTTAGTTGGAGCGGGTGTGGTTTAGTTGGAGTAGGTGTGGCTTAGTTGGAACAAGCATGTCACTGGGGATAGGCTTTGAGGTTTCCAATGCCAAGCCAGACCCAGTGCTGCGCTCTCCATCAGCCTGATCACAGATAAATATGTAAAGCTCTGTGCTACTGCCTGGCACCACACCTGCCTGCCACCATGCTCTCTCACATGATGATAACAACTGACTTACCGTCTGAAACTGTAAACAAGTGAGTCTTTAATTAAGTGCTACCTTTTATAAGAGTTGCCTTGGTCATAGTGTCTCCTCACAGCAATAGAACAGTGACTAAGACAATCCACAAAAGGATCATATTGTACTTGATAGAACTGATTTAAGCTCAAGAAGAAGGAAGACCAAAGTGTGGATACTTCGATCCTTCTTAGAAGCGGGAACAAAATACAGGAGAAAGTACAGAGACAAAGTGTGGAGTAGAGACTGAAGGAAAGACCATCCAGAGACCGCCCCACCTCGGATCCATCCCATATACAGTCACCAAACCCAGACACTATTGTGGATGCCAAGAAGAGCATGCTGACAGGAGCCTGATATAGCTGTCTCCTGAGACCAGAGCCTGATCAGTACAGATGCGGATGCATGCAGCCAACCATTGGACAGAGCACAGGGTTCCCAATGGAGGAGTTAGAGAAAGGACAGAAGGAGCTGAAGCAGTTTGCAACCACATAGGAAGAACAACAATATCAACCAACCAGACCACCCCCCCAAAAGCTCCTAGGGACTAAACCACCAACCAAAGAGTACACATGGAGGGACTCATGGCTCCAGCCACATATGTAGCTGAGGGTGGCCTAATTAGTCATCAGTGGAAGGAGAATCCCTTGGTCCTGTGAAGGCTCGATTCCCCAGTGTAGGGGAATGTGAGGGCAGGGAGGCAGGAGTGGATGGGTGAATGCAGGAGCACCCTCATAGAAGCAGGGGGAGGGGGCATGGGATAGGGGAATTCCAAGAGGAAAACAGGTAAAGGGGATAGTATTTGAAATGTAAATAAAGAAACTATCTAATAAAAGAAGCATGAAAAGTTACTTCTGACTATCCCAAGTCAGAAGGAGAAGGA
>JADRCD010101915.1:1363-17770 GCA_019843815.1 Montemys delectorum | reverse complement strand
TGTGGCCAAAGCATGGATAAAGGCTCTCACCCAGGGCCGGGATAGTTCTGTTCCCTCGCATGTTGGCAGCTAGATGTCATTGTGTCTCTTCAGCCAAAACATTATCCTAACCCACTTTTTTCAAACCAGAGCGGAACTCCTAAGGCTCAGAAATGAGGGGAGGAGCATCAGGGACCGTGCAGACATTCCTCAAACAGCCCGTCCTCCCGTGTCCATCCTGCTTGGGGCCGAGTCAGCCTCACTTGCGCTTTCTCCCGGTCGAGCTGGCATTATCAAGTTCCTTACTTCCCAGACTGTAGCCCAATCCCAACTGCGGAGCAATCTACCCTTGAAAGGTGGCCTGCTCCCTGACTGTCTTGCTCAATGGATTTCCCCACCCCAGGGAGTGGGTGACCACTGAGGAAGGAGACCTGGAGGAAGAGCAAGTGAGCGCAGTGGTATAATGGGACCCAGCCTGCCTCCGCAGCCCATGCCCCACTGCAGAGAGCCTGGTTTGCAAACTCTTGATTTATTGTCAACAAAACAGCTGGGGGGGGGGGGGAGATAGCACCCGGGGGGGGAGGGGCAGGGTACACTGTGGACAGTGGTTATTGGGGTTCCATGTGGCTCATGGGTCAGTGCTCCCAGAACAGCTCTGGCCCCCACTGGGGCCTGGGTCGTCTGAGACAGAGACAGGGTCTCGGCAGCTGGAAGAAGGCAGAGAGCTTGCCAGGGGGTTGGGTGTCTGCTCTCCCTGGCTCATCTGCAGCAGGCCAGCAAGGGCGATCATCTCTGCCTCGCTGAGCCAGGTGGAGGAGCAGCCACGGGATGAGGAGGGGTGCACAGACGAGGACATGATAGGTGGCGGGAGCAGCAGCTTCCTGGAGCCCATTGCCTGAGAAGACAGGAAGCTTCTGGAAGCTTGTCCTCCCAGCTTTGATTGGAGACAGAGAGAGAGAAGGATGGGGGGAGGCTCACTCTTACCTGTTGAGGGGGCTTGGTCAGGCACAGGGGAACACGCTGCCCACGCGGTAGCAGAGGGTCCAAGAGAAAGACATCTTCATAGCTTGTCACCGGGAGCCCTGAGGAGGAGAACCTGCTGGCTGGGTGGCCTTGGCCTTCCACCCTAGCCCTCAATACAGCTTCCCAGCAACTTCACAACTGAGCTGTGGGGCCAAGAGAAGTACCTGCATCCCTAGACGCCACCTGCTCTTCCTCCGGATGTCCTGAGGTAGTCGGGATCCTGCCCCAGTCATCATACATAGGCCAGGAAGGATGGCACAGTGTTCTGCCAGACAAAGACACCCCCGGCCCACAGCTGGCCCCCTGTGAAGAACAGGAAGTTCTTGGGCTCCATCTCTCTTGGCATCCCTGCTACCTGGAAACAGAGCCACAGGCTCCCCCAACTCACCAGCAGCTGAGGTCCTCCATTAGCCTGGTGGCTGGGATCCCAAAGTGGCAGCGGGGTCCTTCTTGAGGGGGTAACCTGGGAGGTCACCCGGGGAGAAAGTGGTACTGTGAATGAAAGAGATGAGATTAGAGCACGCTCTGAATCTCTGGGGCATTGTGGGTAAAAAAAAAAAAAAAAAAAAAAGCAAAACCTGGTGCCTACCTGAGGCTTCTGCAGTCGGAGCAGTAGCCAGGTGCCTGGAAGGCAGCAGCTGCTTTCTTCCGGGCTCAGGTGGGCTGAGGGCCTGGGGCTGTGAGCTGTGTGAAGGGAAGGACGGCCTTCCCCACTCACTTCCCTTCCTAATGCTGACCTGAGTTCATCGCAGGACCAACAATATACCCATTTCCCAGTCCCGACCTCCTAGATTTTCAGTTTTGGAAAGCGCCCACCACGCCTCCTAGCGGCCCCCACCAAGCCCTCACCTCTCCTGCACTGGCGTTTCTTGCTCTTCCATGGTTTCCTCTCCAGAGCTCCAGGCCTCTCCGTGGTCACTGCCCGTGGAGAGGCCTAGCCCCTCTGTCGCCTCCTCCTGGCCTGTGCCCCATGGCCCAAGCCAAGGCAACATCCTGCGTCTGGCGAAGGACCAGGCAACACCCACCGCCGTGCTTGTGTGCCGCCCTGACTACATGAACGCCCAAGTCCGAGCCCACCTCAGAGGTGTCGCCACAACGCCTGCGCCAGCGTTTCTCCAGCCACGTGGCACACTCCCACCAGGTTCTCAAGGGCTCCCCCTGGCGGCAGAGGCACGGGGCACTTGTGCCCGTATAGCTCCTCTGCCAGGCACAGAAACCTAGCACCCCACGCTGGGACTCCCAGTAGAGGATTCAGGCCCCCAAGAAGCTCGCGCATTCATGGACAGGCAGGCACACACCTGAGGGCCAACCTACAGGCTTTTGGGCTTCTCTTTATTGTGTTTGACACAATGTTCTTCACCCAGATGGGGGGTGGGAGGGCTGCACCCGAAGCAGCCTAAGGGCAGGGAGTTACCCAAGGCCAGTGCTACACACAAGACCATGGTCACCAAGTTCTTGTTAATTGGCAGGGCCCAGGTGTCATCTGCTCCCAGGGCAGGTCCGGTGGTAGTTGGGGGCCCAGAGCCCCAACCTCTCTCTACCCCTAAGGCTGTTCCAGAAGTGCGTGAAGGACAGCAGCGATGTGAGGGAGACCCCTTCCAGGGGCCCCTTCCTCTTCCAGGATGTGGTGGGGCTGGCACAGGGACTCCTGGGGGGAGGGGCCCAGGTTAAGTTTCCCCCTCGAATTCCCCCAGCAAGGTTAAGAGGGTGGGGGCTCCTGGTAAACATTTGCCTCCCGTTCGTGGGGACAAATGACACATGGAAGCTGCCAGCAGATAACAGAAGGGTGGTTAACACTGGGGGCTGGGACAGGAGAGGCCTGTCATTTCCAAAGGGAAATGCTTGTACAGGCAGGTAGCCCAGGCAGGACAAGGCCTGGCTGCAGCAGGAGCTCACACAAACACACAGAGACGTGACAGTCTGTACAGTTTATACACAGAGCCATGGGCCCATACTGGGCTCACAGCCTACTAATAGAGTTCTCTCTACAAAACAGAGATAAGTTAGCTCCCCCATAGCAGCCAGTAGGGGGAGGGAGGACAGAAGGGAAAAGCCAAGGTCCTGTCATCCCTCTGGGGGACAGAGGGCTGGTGGGGAGGACACGAAGGCACCATCAGCACTAACGGTATGGGCTATTGTGGGTACTAGAGTGGGGCTTCTGAGGTCAGCGTTTGTGAGGGGACACTAGTGTCTTTGG
The DNA here is from genome assembly GCA_019843815.1 of Montemys delectorum. Classification (NCBI taxonomy): domain Eukaryota; kingdom Metazoa; phylum Chordata; class Mammalia; order Rodentia; family Muridae; genus Montemys; species Montemys delectorum. The sequence continues at coordinate 14,571 of JADRCD010101915.1, read as the reverse complement.
CAGGGCTGAAGGCACCACCGGCAGGGACAGGCTGAACAGGAGGTCTTATAAATAGAAGGTAGGGAAGGAAGGGGCAACGTGGGTCCTAGGAGCCCAGGAGCCGAGTGTAGACGACATAGAGCAGCAGCATGGAGACCACGTAGAAGAGGAGGAAGCCACCCAGATCAGAGGAGGGCTGGACTGGGAGAGGGGCCTTGCCCCCAGCCAGGGTCACAGCCTCCAGTATGGTCTGCAGCCCCTGGGTGGTGCCCCGGAGGAGATCCGAGGGCGAGCACAGGTCAGCCTGGGGAGGGAGGACAGGGCGGATGGACAAGGACAAATAACAGAAGTTAGCAACGTCAAGCCACAGGCCTTCCCAGCCTGCCCTCACAAACCAGGACCACAGCCAGAGCCATGCAGACATGCAGACGTGCAGACATGCAGGACAGGGAGACGGGAGGGAGAGCAGGGCAGGAGATTTGAGGGGTGGGACCAGGACACATGCTTCCTGTGGGAGCAAACACCCCTGTGGATGGAACTCTGCCCCTCATGCACAGGATTCAGCTGAGCCCTGGACACCAGCATCCTCCAGGGCAACGTGCAGCCCCCATACCTCAGGCACACCCATTTTTCGACAGGCTTCTAGGAAACTCTCTACATTCTTCCGAGACTTGAGGGCACTGAGCTTTGGCTGAAGACAGAGGAGATGGGAAAGGAATTTGGAAAGGTAAACCCACAGTCCCATCCCTTCCCCTCTTCCTCCTTTTGGGCTCCCACGGACCACAGCAGGTGAGGGCACATGAATGAAGGGTACAGAGCGGGGTCGCAGCTGGTTCGCCAGCTGGCAGAGGATGACCCCATTGGCGAGAGCCTCTGCCAGGTCCTCAGGCAGGGGTTGCTGCAGCCGTGACTCTAGGACCTGAAGCAGAGACAAGAGGAGCAGGTTGGGTCAGCAGGGTCACTCCATCCTTTTCCCTCCTCGATGACAGTTGTTGCGGGCTGTGTGGGTCCTGAGGAAGGAGAGGGAAAGGGGGCACCATGCTGGGCCAGGCCTCCACTTGTGTGAGTATCACTTTGCTCACCTGGCGAAGTTGGGATATTAGCTCCTTCTCCTGAGGAAACGGCCGAGGTCTCAAAACAGACTCTGGGGAGGAAGGACCTAGGAGGAAAAGGACGGGGACAGATCTGCTTCATGGATAAACTCTGGGGCCTGCTTCCACCAGTCTGATACCAATACCGATCCCATGAACAGGGACAACGCCCCAAGAGATAGGAGTCCCGAGGTTAATGCCTGGGAGATGAAGACTTACTCGAGCCACTCTGAGAGGAGGAGCGGAAGAGGAAGCTGTTTGGTCTCTGAATGGAGCCCAGTGGCCTGGGAACAGGAGCTGTCAATGAGGGGAAAGCCAGGACAGGCAAGAGAGACATCCCTCAGTAGCCCATTCCTCCTCAGGCCTCTATGTCCCAACCATCACCTCCAAGCCATCACGTAAAGACGCTGTCCCACCTGGTCCAGACACAGGAAGGGGGTCCTGGGAGGTGGGGGGCGGTGTGGGAGCTCCCTGCCCCCCTGAAACTCCTGGTTGGGTAGCACTGGACTTTGGTGGGCCACTGAGGAAAAAAAGAAGGGACTGAGAGAAGGCCAGGAGGAAGGCCTAGGGAGGTGGATCTCAGAGGGCACCTACTTGCAGGTGGCCTGTGTGGCTGGGGCCGAAGCACCTGCCCCGGCAGTCCTGATCCCCCGCTTCAGGACGCTGGAAGAAGCAGAAGAGGAAAAGGCTGGGCAGTCAGGCCTCATGTTCAGTAGAACAGAAGTCCGACAGGCATTTGTATCTGCCCCTATCAGGCCTAAGCCCTTCCTTACCTGTCCTTCCTGGAGGACCCCCATCCCCCACTCTGTTGCTGTTGCCTTCGCTCCCGCTCCTGCCACAACTGCAAAGTGTCTGGGCGCCGCCTCTCCTCTCCTGCAGGCTCCTCCCGGAGCCTGGTGGAAGACAGGACAAGAGAGACCTTTGTCAGGTGGAGGGGAGGTGCTCAGGGCTGTGGAGTGAGCTTGGGGGTTGGAGTACCTGCTGCTGGATGGCTTCTCCACATCCCCTGCCACAAGGTTCAATTCAGAAGGCAGCTGCTCCTGCAGAGAGGAGAGCAGCGGCTGGAAGAGAGGCCTGGCCCCCATCTACACTGATTTCCCCATCAGTGCCTCTCCACCTGCCAAGGGACAGACCTCAGCTAACCTCAGCTGCACTTCGCTCTTCATCTTCCCCAGGAACGTGGCTGTCAATAAAGTCAATCTGCTCCATGTCTCCATCGCCTGCAAGACCGGGCCACATCAGCGAGCAAGCGGGAGGGGGCTTCTAGACCCACACGCACCCATCACCTCCTGGGCAAACTCCCCTGCTCACCAGCGCCATATTCCCTAGGTTGTGTAGGCCTCCGGGGTTCCCGAGCCAGCTCTGAGATCCGGAAAGACAGTTCTGAAAAATCATCTGCGGACTTTAAGGCAGAGAGGCAGAGATGGGACATGGGCTCCCTGTAGGGCTGGGGACCATATGGGTTCAGGCTGCACAGTAGAGACTGGGGTCAGGTGGAGGGCCAGCCTCTTGGGGATCGTAGGGAGAGGAGCCCCAGCCATGACCTCTTAACTGAGGTACCAGCAGATTAGGTATAGGGTCCCTGGTACCAAGTTTCCCTCCTAATGACATCCCCAAATGCCCTTACAAAGGAGGTCCTTACCTCATTTCCTGACCACCTCTTGCTGCCACTGTCAACGCTATGGAAGCCTGAGTCCAGGCCACCATCATAACGACGTCCCGGAAATAAATCTTCAGCAGGGCTGGAGCACCGAAGAAGACCCCATCAGCCCCAGGATGGCACCCCTACCCTCCCACTGGAATCCAGGGGAGTTCTTTGGTCCCAAGAAGGGAATTCCTCCCCCCGGCCTTACCAGGGACTAAAACTTGGGGGGCGGGAAGGGACCAGGTCCCCGAGGGCGGCTCCCCTCCGGCCAGCTTCCATTGTTAAGTACTTGAAGATGTGAAGTTTTCCCTTCAGGCATATCTGCGTGAGGGGCAGATGCACAAGAAGAGGTGGCTCCCCAAGCCCTGTTGGACCCTCCCATGCTACCTCACAGCACCACTGTCCTCAAGGCCCACCAGGCTGCACCTCACCTGGGCAGGTGGACTCTGTAGGGGATTGCTATCCAGCAAAATGACCTGCAGGTGCCTGAGGCGGCAGAAGGAGACGGGGATTCGGGAGACACGGTTACAGGAGAAATCCAGGCGGACCAGAGGAAGGTCTCCCAGCTCTAGGGTCAGGGCAAAGGGAGAGTTAGGAGACACCTAGGCCAAGGCCTTGAACTCTCTTCCTTTAAGGTGGCTCTGAGCAGTCACCCTGGCTCCATCACAGCCCCTTCAACTCTGGCTGGCTCAGCTCCCTTCCCAGAAACAAAAGGCTACTCCTCTCCTCCCTCTCCTCACTCTCAACCCTATGCATCCTCCTCTCCTGCCACCCCCACCCTGAAATCCATCCTACATTCTCCAGTGAGCAGCACAAGACACAAACCAACTGATGTTACTGCTCAGAAACCTCCTGAAACCACACAGCTAGGACTGCTAACGCGGCACTCGCCTGTAATCCCAGTACTCAGAGGTGAGGCAGGAGAAGTGGGGTTCAAGGCCATTCCTGCCTACACACTGCTGGACAGACTGAACTACAAGACACTACCTCTCAAAGAAACAAAACAAAAAAGGCAAAATTCCAGCCAGGTAGGGTGGTGCATGCCTTTAATCCCAGCAATTAGGAGGCAGAGGCAAGCAGATCTCTGTGAGCTCCAGGCCAGTCTGGTTTACATAGTGAGACCCTGTCTCAACTAAACAAAACAGGACAAAACAAAATTCCTTGGCTTCACGCATTTTGTAACAGAAAAGTAATAAAGACACTTAACAGACTGGAAGGACAGAGACAGAGGCAGACAGGGGTGGAAGGAGGCAGGGAAAATGGACAGCCATTCCTCTTGGTCTTCAACGCCAAGTCTGCGCCCTTCCTGCCTCCTTCTTGCTTGTCTTCCTTCCTTTCTTTTTTTTTTTTTTTTTTTTTTTTTTTGGTTTTTCGAGACAGGGTTTCTCTGTATAGCCCTGGCTGTCCTGGAACTCACTCTGTAGACCAGGCTGGCCTCGAACTCAGAAATCTGCCTGCCTCTGCCTCCCAAGTGCTGGGATTAAAGGCGTGCGCCACCACCGCCCGGCCTTGCTTGTCTTTCTAACTGCCCAAGACAGATCAGGCTATCCCTGCCTCTGTGCTCTGTACATGGTGCTCCTCCACCTGGATGAAGGACGGAGCATTCTCTAAGGTCAGCTGTGCCTGAGCTTCCCAGAACCCTGCCTCCCCCTCCTGGGTTCCCAAGCCTCCTGCCTTAGCAGTTCCCTATGAATGGCTGTCTCCCCCATTAAGTCACTAAACCTTTGAGGGTTGGTCTCAGATCTCAGTCACATCTATGGGGCTCCCCACCTGAGACACAGGAAGATGAACACGAGAAGTATGCTGCTTCCCAGTAGCGACTGTTAAATGTTGGCATGTCACAATTACCCCATTAAACAGGGCTGCTCAAGCTCTTATGTCAGGGACCCTCCCAGTTCAGAGTCCCCGAGAGGAGATTCAAGAGCACCACCTGACTAGTGCTGTTTCAAGAGCTCCTGCTGGGGTGAGATGTGTGTAGGTGGGCCTTCAGGTCCCTTCCAGCATGAGGGTTCCCTCCTACCCTTCTTCCTACCCTGTCTCCACACTCCTGAAAACAGAACTAGGAGCCCATGCCTTCCTTCCCAGCCTCCAAGGGCTGCCATGGTCAGAAGCAAACACAACTGTTTACTGTTTGCTTTAGATACTGGAAATCCCTGAGCAACTAAGGCAAGATTATTTTTAAAGGATTTCTTGCCTGTGACTTCTCCAAGATAGAAGTATTATTTCAAGTTAAATGTTTTTGTCCCCCTCCCCCATTTGTACCATTGAAATCATAACCGTTAAAGCGATTGGTACTGAGAAGTGGGGCCTTAGGGGAGTAATTCAGGTCATGAGGGCGGAGTCCAGAGAGGATTGGCATCCTTATAAAATGGAGTGCAGAGGTCCTGGAGCTCGCTGCTCTGCTGAGGACGACACAGGAAGGTGGTGTCTTGTTATCCACGGAGAGCCCTAATGCCACTTGGCCAACAGCACTTGACCTGACTGTGGGAAGTGCCTGTGCTGCTTAGGAGCCACCCAGCGTATGGCATGTGTGTCACTGCAGTCGAGCTGATTAAGACAGACACACAGTGTGGCCCTCACGGCGCCCTCTGGTTCACTTTCCCTACTTACCATCAGGCAGGGTACTGAGCTGGTTCCTTCGAACATTGAGATCCCGCAGGGAACGGAGGCTGCACAGCTCCACGGGGAGGGACTGCAGCTCATTGCTGCTCACATCCTAGGTCAGAGAAGGCTCTATAAGCCCGGGGTCAGCAGAGATCGCTCTGCCACTTCTTCCCACTCCTTGCCTTTTGTCCAAGCCTTTTCCTAAGCGTGCTTCCTCCCTTTCTCTAGCCACCCCCAGGAGTCCCCGGGCCCTGGCTCAACAGGCCCTCTTCTGGTCCCTGCCCCTGGTTCTTACAAGCTGCCGCAGGCTTCCTAAGGTGCTGATGTCTGGAGGCAGGGCTCCTAACTTGTTGTTGCTGATGATAAGTACTCGAAGGGGCAGCTGACAGATGTAGGGTGGCAACGACGACAGCTGGTTCCGGCTGTGGAAGGGAGAAAGGCAGCAGGCTCACTCCCCAGGCAAGACATCAGCAGCAGGCCTCCTCCTGGGCCTGGCAGAACCACTTGGGAGGGAATAAAGGGTGTCGAGGCCCATAGAATAAGCCCTACTACCTGAGGTTGAGGTAGGTGAGGGCTGTGAGATTCCCCAAGGCTGGGTTCAGGCATCTCAAGCAATTGTGGTAGAGGCTCAGGCCTTCCAGAGACACCAGCTGGCAAGCTGCCTCAGGCACCTCAGGAAACCGGTTCCGAGACAAGTCTAAGGAAAGTAAGGGTCTGGAATTAGCTGAGAAAAGGTTCGGCCTCACACAATGGGGGCTGAGTGTCCCCTAAAGCAGCTGCCCAGACCTAAAGAATCAAGCCCATAAGAGTAAGGCGAGAACTAAGTGGATAAAAGCCTGCCACACGTGAGGGACAACCCGAGTTCAACCTCCCAAGAATCCACGCATAAAAAGCCAGCTGCGGCAGGGCTCATTTGCAATCCCACCAGTAGAGAGGCAGGGATAAATGGATCCTTGGTGCTCATTGGCCAGTTAACCAGTCAGCCTCGCTGATTCAGTGACCAGGTCAATGAATAAATAGACTCTGTCTCAAAGAGGCAAAGTGGATGGCCCTTGAAGAACCGCTGAGACGGAGCCCCTAGCTTCCACAGGTGTATGCACACATACGCAACACATGAACACATATGAGTTCATAAACCTGGCCTCTCTGGGGAGACAATAAGTCTACAAACCAAAGCACGTTGTAAGCATGACCAGAAAGGCAAAGAGAAGGCCAGAGGGGCACAGCTGGAGAAGCCAAGTCAGGCTTGGGAAGATAATAACAGGCCACAAACATAATCTTTAAATTCACATATCAAACTACACGTGGTGGCTCATGCCTGTAATTGCAGCAATCAGAATGCTGAAAGAGAAGAATTCAGGCCTCTCCAGGGGTAGGATTGCAAGCGAGCATCCATACCTGGTTTTTTACTCAGAGTTCAGGACTAGACTCTGTCCCACCCAGCCAAAAAAAGGACAGATGAAGACTTCTCCTGGCAGTGTATAGGTAGGTTCTGCAACACTGTGGTTGTGTGTGTTGCAATGCCAGGAGAGCTGAGAGGTGGGAGATCACACAAGGGGGCCAGAGGGATAGAGAGGAGGCTTAGTGAATAACATACCAACTCCACGCACGTGAGGATCTGAGTTAGATCCCAGCACTCATGTAAAACATTGGGCATGGGCACATACCCGGGACCTCAGTGCTGTGGGGAGGGGTGGGAGAGGGGCCAGCCGAAATTAACTGGGCTTGTGGGCTGTCGGGTGGAGTGGCAGAGCAGCACCCCCTCATCCTCTTCTGGCCTCCATATATGTGCATGCACTCACTCTCCCTGACTCCCCACCAAAAACCAGGGCCTGGTTAGGGCTGGATGTCACTCAATGGGTCTAGCACACAGCAGGCTCTGGATGTGATCCCAGCACAAGAAAGAGCAATTGAAAACAACAGTAAGGTGATAGGCGGCTAAGGTCAAGAGGAGAATCCAGAAACCTCTGGGGGACCACAGGGAGAGAGAGCCCTTCCTCCTAGTGTTGACCTGTTTTCAACACAGGGAAGAAATCACAAACAAGAGATACTCTGGCTTTTGGGATTAAGTGAGGCCCTAACACTTGGCCAGTTTTTCATGAGCCTCCAGAACCAAAAGACTAGGAACCCCTAGCTTCAGGAAGTCAGGGAGGGAAAGGCAGAAGACTAAGCTGGAGCTGAGAACCAAGTTCTCAGAGTACTTAAGGTCGTTTCACTGGGGTTCCCTGGTCCTCAGGCTGGCTGCCCTTTTCCAACCTCAGCAGCGTTCCTCTGCCTCCTCTCTGCCCTGAGCAGAGCTAGGTGCAGAGGTGAGAGGCTGACACCCTCTTATCTCAAAGACAGGCTCACTAAGGCAGTGGAAGAGGCAAGCCCTCGGGTCTCTCCAGTGTGGGGACACAGACCACAGACCTAGAAGCCTGTATTTCTGTTTGTTCTGTTGGGCATGCCCTAGGTGGTGTCCGGGTATTTTAGGGGAAATCCCAGGCCAGGGTTGTGAGCTTCTTTAAGCGCCCTCCTTCTGTAGGGGCAGACGCTAAGAGGAAGAGAAGCTGGGGAACAGTCCTCAAGGAAATGTGTCTTGTGACAGGAAATGGAGTAGAAACAATCCATTAGGTTGTGGCTTGTACATCTGTCCCCAGGGATAGCAGCCTGATGCCCTACAAACTGCTCACTCTTCTTTGCTCCTGTCCCAGTGAACAGAGACAGGGCTGGTATGGGAAGGACAGTTCCGGAGAGGGTGGGAGGCCTGCATCTGGTCCTCCACCCATGCCCAACACCTGCCTCTTTCCTTTGTACTCACAAATGCATAAGTGTTATGCATGCATGCATGGGAGTGGAGACCAAACTGGCTGGGTAAATGGTAGAGGAGCAGAAGTCAGGGGCGGAAGGAGCCCAGGCTGGAGGAGGCAAAGCTCAGGGGCACAGGATGTGGTCTGTGGGAGTGATCGACACTTCCCCTTTGCTAGAACTTGCCCTGCCCAACCCAGGGCTCCATTAGGAGGCCAAGGGAACGCACTCTTGGGTGGTCAGGGGACTGCACGGAGGGGACATTTAGGGAAGACAGGAAGCACAAGACACAATGCTGAAGCACTGAGTCTGGGTTGGAGGGTAAGAGGGTGTGGAGGACAGGGAACTCTGGGCTTCTGTCACACACACACACACACCCTACCAGGCTAGGAGCGCCAAGCTTGGAGAGAGAAGACAGAGGAGGACAGCTGGACATGATGGAACCCACCTGCCTAGAACCTGGGCTCCAACAAGACTGAAGAAGGGCAGAGAGGGGCGTTCAGGAGGCTGGGAATTCCTCACTTCAGCACACAAGTGAACCTGCACCCGGGGGAGCCCTAGCTGCACCCTGAGCCGGAATGCTGAAGGAGGAGACTGGGTTGGGGCAGGAGCTGGGAGGGGCTGGGAGGGCTCGGTAGTTTTCCCAAGAGTCCACTCACTGAGACACAGCCCTGAGGGAGTAAAGAAAAACATTTGGTCTTGGTCAAAAAAACAAGCAAGGGGGGTGGGGGGGAGGGGAAAGGGAACAGACGGCCAGTGTCACACAGCTGCTGAGGTCAATCTGGAGCTTGGGGGTTGGGGGACCTGGGAGGGGTAAGGATGGCTCCTGGGGCTCACCCATTCCCAGGACTCATTCAACTGTGTAGGGAAAAAGAATTTAAAAACAGAAAGATTTCAACGTTTTCTCTCCAGAGCTGTAAGGGGAGATTGTGCCCCAGCCAGCCTGGTACGACTGCAGGTGGGCAGGCACCTGCCAGAGCATGCGCTCTTTGATCCTGCTCTATATAGCCCTGCACCAGGAGATGAGAGGAGCAGAAGAGAGGGCCCTCACACTCCAGCCAGGACTGGGGTGGGGCTCCCGGAATGCAGCCTTCGGTTGTGATTCCCCGCCCTCAGCTGCCAGCCCAAGTTCATAGGCTGCCCTCCTAAGCAGCTGAAGCCTGACTCACCTGTCATAGTTCAGTCCCCAGTGCCTGGCCATAACAGACCCAAGGGTGGAGTGTCCATGATTATGGTGGGATCCCAAACACGCGCGCACGCGCACACACACACACACCAGGGCTGAGGGGACATGATTAGAGGGATCCTGAGGGCAGGGACTGGAAGGAGAGTCTCCAGGAGGTCGTCAGCACTCCCAGCTAAGAGATACAATGTCCCTCCTTTCGGTAAGCTGCCTGAACTTCCTCCCCTAAGGGAAAAGCAGAATCGTAGGGTTCCTATGAGGTCACAAACTCCACAGTGACCTCACAGAGCCAGGAAGAAGAGAAAGGGCACAGGGATAATGGATGGAAAGTTAAGGGCGGGAGATTCACTTCTTTCACATAGACAGGCTGGGGTGGTCGGCGGAGAGGGGCTGGGACTTGAGGAGATACGGAAAAGCAAGCAGAAAAGTCGGGCTGTTGGGGGCGACCCTTAGGAAAGAGATGAACAACGGGGGCTTGTTGGGATCGAGGTGGACGGGTGAGGAAGACATTGGAAACGACTAAAAGGGTGAAAAACGATTAGTGATAGACTATATATACATGGAGGCTTGCTTTAAGGGATGGTCAGATCTAAGGTTGAAACCAGCCAGGTGAGGGGCGGGGCCACGCTAACAGGTGCTCAAGCTGCGAATAAAGGGGGAGAGAGTCTCACAGAGCTCGGCCAAAAGTGTTCTGTGCACTCTCGAGGCGAACTCGTCGTCCCGTGGTTCTTCCAGAGGGGAAAGGGAGGTCGCGCGGGCTCAATGCCAACCAAGCCCCCCCAGGGGCGAGAGCCTTCAAGACTTGCCAGGTGAAGGGGTGGGCCCGATTCGAACGCGAGCGAGGCGGGGCTATGCAAATGAGGGTCGCGGTCCAGCCTGGGTCCCCCTGCTCGCTGGGCACCAGCGCCAACTCACCAGCCTGGGTGATGTCTGACAAGTCGTAACTGCGGGCCGCGCCCCGGGGGAAGTGCTTCAAACGCCGGTTGGACAAGTTCAGGGTCCCCGTGGCCACAGCCTCCTCTAGGGCTCGTTCTGCGCTACGGCTCCCCGGTAGACCGGGAGACCCTGGCACGGAGACCGAAGCTGCAGCTTCCTCACCCCCGGCGGCGAGCGGGCCCGCTACCGCTGCCGCCATCCGCTCCCGGCGGCTCCCCCTGCCCGATTGACTGACGGACGGCACCGGCGGCCGGCCCTTCTCGCCCTTCCCCCTCCTCGGAGCCGCCGTAGTCGCCCCCGAAGGGAGGGAGCGAGGGTCAGGAACTCGGCGGGCCAATCGTGAACCAGAGACGCGTTAGAGGCGCCCAATCAGGAAACGGCAAGGGGGTGGAGCCTCTCAGTTCTCGATTCCACTGAGGGGAGGGAGGGGGGGCGGTAAGAGCGAAGCACCCCGCCAACGGCCGCGGTTCCTGGTCGGCCCGCCCCGCGCAGCGACATCCAATCACAACTCTTGACGCTGGAGATGGAGCCAATGAGACCCGCCCAGGAGGCCGGGACTGCCGCTCTCAATTTTAGGGGATTAGAGACCCGGAGACCACAGACCTGCGGGTCAGTCCTCTTTCAAACCAAAACCAATTGCAATCTAGATACAGGCGAGTGACCGTGAAGACGACCAATTAAAACCCGCAAAGGGAACCTGTCCCGGCCTCTTCTCTGAGGGACGGTTCTGCCCGCCAATAGCATGGGGCTAGGAGATGCTTCCCTTCGCTAGACAAGAAGGCGGGTGAGCTAGAGTATTTGAGACCCAGGTAAAAGACAGTTAAATACGGCGCGCTGGGCGGGCTGACAGCGCAGGGTTAGAGCTGGGTGCTAGCTGTACTTGTTGGGGAGCAAGCCAGTGTCCAAGAAGTGGGGAAGGGCGAGGGGTGCCCCAGTCGGCACTCGGGCTGTTGTCTCAACCGAAGGGACCATTTCCTTGCCTGCTCAATCTCGAGTCCCTAATGGGAACGCTGGGATTGACCGGGGAGGTGAGGGGGTTTCCAGCCCAGAGAGGGAAAGTCGTCAGACCTGCCATCTCCACCAAAGTGCCCCCGGGGAAGACTTGTAATGGCCAGACCAAACTTTAGAGACTACGAAGGATCTCGTGGTCTCTAGAACAAGATCTTCGGGGATTTTGGTTGGTTGGTTGGTTGGTTTTCCGAGACAGGATTTATTTCTGTGTAGCCCTGGCTGTCCTGATACTTGCTCCGTAGACCAGGCTGGCCTCGAACTTAGAGCTCTGCCTGCCTGTCTGCCTCTGTCTCCCGAATGCTGAGACTAAAGGCGTGCATGATCACCGACCGGCTAAGACCTTCGTTTTTTATAAGTGAAGAAAGGGAAGCTGGGCAAGTTTCAGGCCTCCACGTAGAACTTCCTCCCCCCCCCCCCACTTTCATAACAGACTTTGTCTATTGGAAACCTCTTATTTGAAGCTGGGTGTGGTGGGATGAGCCTTGTCGTGACAGTTCTTAAAAAGAGGAGGCAGAAGGATCAGGACTTCAAGGTCAATTCCAGGCAAGCCTGGACTACATAGCTCAAAACTAACTTTTTTTTTTTTTTTTAAGAAAAACAAAACAAAAACTTGAGATACAGGAAGGAGTCCCAGTAGTAAAAGAATACTTTTTTTTTTTTTGAGATTTATTTACTTTTAGAAGAATGCTAGCATTAATAAACCTCCCTGTGTGGCTTCTAGTCATTAGGAAACAGGCACCCCAACACCCTTAATCGGCCTCTGCTCGTCCGAGGTTAATCCCGTGGTGAGGCATGCCACTAAGCATGCCCCGGGCACCTCAACTGCTTACCAATGTGGCCGTAGCTGTGGCTAACATGGCCCCGTAATTTCAGTCTTTTTTTTTTTCTCAATGTGGGTGGCATGGTAACCTAAAGGAAAGAGGGAGACTGGCTTTCTGAGACAAGCTCTCCATGAACAGCTCCTGCCAACACCTCTCAGGTGCTGGAATTACAGGTGTGCACCCCTCATGCAGGGCTTGCTTAGGGAGCTTAAGATTTTTTTTTTTTATAAAGTGTTACTAACAATTCACTTTTTTAAATTTATTTTATGTATATGAGTACACTGTAGCTGTACTGATGGTTGTGAGCTATCTTGTGGTTGCTGGGAACTGAATTCAGGACCCTGCTTGCTCCAGTCAACCCAACTTGCTCTGGTTAGCCCCGCTCATTCTGGTCCTGCTTGCTCCAGCCCAAAGATTTATTTATTTATTATATCTAAGTACATTGTAGCTCTCTTCAGACATCCCAGAAGAGGGAATCAGATCTCATTACTGATGGTCGTGAGCCACCATGTGTTTGCTGGGATTGGAACTCAGGACCTTCAGAAGAGCAGTTGGTGCTCTCAACCGCTGAGCCATCTCTCCAGCCCTTAAAAATCTTGTGTATTGACAGAAGAGCATGTCTGCTTCCCGTGTTGCCTGACCACCAGTAACTGAAGTTGCTGTCTTGTCTCATGTCATACCTGCCACACAGATATGCCTAAGCACTTACTAAAGTATTAAAGATTGGGGGCTGGTGAGAGAGTTTAGCTGGTTAAGAGTGTATATTGATCGACTTCTGCTCAAAGCAGCCAACAGAGTGGCTCCCAGAAGCCTGGCTCTCCTGCTCCAGGCCATCCAGGGCTCTCTTCTGGCCACCACAGGCGTTGGACTCACAGACTTGTTCCTCCACACATACACACAGGCATACACAATTAAAAAGAAATTAAACCTTAGGAGGCTGGGGAGAGAGAGACCTGAGAAGCTGTGAGCACTGGCTGCTCTTGCAGAGGACCCAGGTGTTGTTCGCAGCAGCCACATGGCAGCTCACAGCCATCTCAAACTCCCAGGTCTGTGGCGTCTGTGCATTTATATGGTACTCATACATGCAGGCAACACACACACACACACTCACACACACACACTCACACACACACACTCACACACACACACAC
>JADRCD010101911.1:0-12596 GCA_019843815.1 Montemys delectorum | reverse complement strand
CACAAAGGAGAAATCGTACAGGTCCTTGCCATACCTGCTTCCCGAAGCCCGAAAGTGCTATCAAGTTTGGGGTCACCTATAGAAGCCACCTCCTCTCCAATCATCAGCAGGGATAGCGGTCTCTCTATAATGTGCAAAGGTGGGAAAGATGGTGTTTAGAAAGGTACAGGCCATGGGTCAAGGTTCTTGGCCCCAGCGGGAATTGAAGCGTCTGGTTTGCAGAAATGAGACACTGAAGGGTCTTTATTCTGGCAGGGTAACTCTTTATTATCAGTATGATGATACTACCAAGACACTGACTGGGTCACTTTGGTGTTCCTGACAGGACTCATGTTTTTGCCTCTGGATTCCCAACCCTGTGCTTCTTCCTGCCTTATTTGCAAAGATGTTCTTAATCAGGAGAAACTGAGTCCAGCTCCCTGGGGATCAAGCCAAGAGTATGGCCAATGAGTAGAAGGTGGAGCAAAGTATTTGTTGAGGGAAATTTTATATGTATATATTTTAAATTGATGGATGAGGAGGCCCCACCCTGGGAAACGTTAGAGGTTTTCTGTGTATTTGGGCCCTTTCTTGCGCTCCATCTTTTTGGCTCTGCAGCCAGCCCATCAGAGGTTTACTCAGACCTCTGGGGTGGTCTTGCCAAGGCAAAGAAGCCTCCGGAATCTAGAGCCCTTCATTTTCATCACACATTTAAGACAATTGCCTTATTGAGAGGTTTTCACTTTTATTTTGAACGTCATGGGTTGAACTTAAAAAAAAGAACACAAACCTTTACTTTTTGTTCTGGGAAATAAACATGCACAGATGTAAGAAAAGAATACAGAAAACTTTTGGGGCCGTCATTACCTTGCAACATTATTGACTCCTAGCCAGTTGTGTTTTATACTTGCCCTCTTTCCCAGTGTCATCATGAAACAAATCTCAGACAGCACATCATTTTATTCACAAACACTTAGGGGAAGGAAGGAAACAGTTAGCCAATACTGGTATTGTCTCAAGGAAGACTCCAGAAATGACCAGTTAGGCTGGCATTGCTCATGATCTGTCAACCTGAACATCAGGAGATCAGTGCCACCGCTTCAGGTCATCAACAGCTGTTCATAACATTTCCAAAACAACCCAACAGATTGGCAATTATTGATGATGGAGAGGGAACCAAGTCATATTGCAAAAACACTTTAGAAGGATGAGAACGGCCATGCAGTCATTCTACCTTTCTGTACAAACGGAACCAGTACCCCTTGTTTCTGACCTTATCGACTGAGAAATCCCCACCTGGCTCAGGCTGCAGATGCTAAGAACGGAAAAACTGGGGGTTATCTGCCCAGGTTCTACTTAAGAGAAAACAAACTGGGCATGCTGGCCATGGACGGCAATTCCAGGACTGTGTGGCAGTTTTCTCTTACATTCACACCCTTCATTTAAAACATAGGATATGAAAAGGAGGGCAAACAAACACAAAACCGGGATATTTTAAGACGGGATGCTTACAGGAAAGTGAAACAACTGGGTATTCTGAGGGAAAGTGAAATATTCCATCTTGCCCAGAGACAGCTAAGGGCCTTAAGACAGGAAGCAAACAACCCAAAGTACCTTCAGGAAGTCCCTGAAACTGACAAGATTTACAGCCAAGATTTATTAGCCCTTCCCTAAGAATATGTAAGCAGTAAAGACTGCTCAGTCACTCTCAGACCAATCAAGGAAAGACTCACAGATAGGGCAAGCCTAGCTGCTTAGAAAGAGGCTTCAACTAGACCAGTCACCTGAAGAGGCAGAAAGTAGCCAAGCATCTTAGAAGAAGCACAGATCTGCTGCAGTGCCTTGGGGAAACAGAGACCAGCCAAGCTGCCTGGAAGAGGCTCAGACCAAATGAGAGATAAACATCCTCCAACCCGTTGAGCTGCCTATACGCTGTGGAGTATGGTTCAGGTATCTAGCTTTAGTGAACTGTCACCCCTGGTGGCATGGGCTTTTGATGATGCTGTTGTGTTTGAGTCATTTCTATTCCTGAAATTAACCTCTTGTCCATATTCCTGTAAGTAACCCTAGTAAAGCTCATGGCTTCACCAAGTTGGACTTTGGTGGGATCTGTACTTGGTCTGTCATTGGCTCCCCATCTGAGGTCAATTCCCCGTTTCTTCATGGCTCCCCAGGAATAGTGTCACACAACACTTAAAACTCTGGAGGTGGAGGCAAGGGTATCTCTGTGTCAGATCAGTTCTGAGTTTCAGTGTTAATCATCGTGGTACGCAAAGAAACAGCTCTGAGGAGGTCTGAGAGCTTCATTGATCTATGAGTAAAGAGATGGAAATTTAGAAGGCAGTTGGACACTAAGCTCATTTTAGTAGATTAATAATGGTAGGCTTATACCTAGGGCCTATGAGCTCCTCAATCATGGGCTTTCATCCAGATTTATAGCCCCAGGCGGGTGTTTCCTCCTGTGGAGGAGGCCTTAAATCCCATCAGCAAGCAATCGGTGACCTCCATAACATTTGCACCACTTCTGCACATTGGGACAAGACCATCATTGTAGTTTGAAGAGTTCATAGCTGGGCAAGACTGTTTATATTTTCTCCCTGGCTGCTAGCAAAGCACCTCCAAGTACTATGAGAGCTATCTAGCAATGAGGAAGCTTCCTAGTCATTACCATTTGGTTTCTCCAAGTCCTAAGACAGAAGTGCATGGTGTCTTCACCATAAAATTCTGGTGAGCAACCAAGAACAATGGCAAAAGCCTTTATTTCTTCAGTGGTCACTGTAACACCTCTAACTGGAGAGACAGTTATCAAACAACTTGCGACTGTACTTTTTAATTGGCAAGATTTTTTTTTTTTAAGTAACCAGCTCTAGTATCCTAGAAATGACTAGCAATCTTTAAAAACTCCCTTTGATTTAATAATTTAAAAACAAAGCAAATCAGGAAAAACAAAAATCCGAGCTGTAGTAAATCATTAGAAAGTGGAGGTGAACAGAGCAGAGTCGGTTTAACTGCCTCTTTCCTCATTCTCCCTCCCCCCCCCACATTCCTCCTTTCTGTCCACTTTTTATTACATTTTCTAGCTTCCATGTTATCAAAAGCTGTAGGCTGTGAGGCCACATGCAAAGGATGTAGGTTCCCAGCATTAGCAGTTTCAGGGCTTCCCTTAGGCTGAAAGCGAAAATCGCCTGCTAAGAGTTTGTAAGGTCCAGACCACAGCCCTGATAGTTACCCCTTTAGGAGCTTCTGAAGTCAGGAATCGGACTGTATAGTTCAGCCGGCACGAGATGAAGGTGTCTGTGAGATGGGAAAGCAGCTGCTGTCAGGTGTTACTTAAAGCCAATCAGGAAGAAGTAGCTTGTTCTGTGGTAACAGGAGACTCAGAGATCACAGTGGCCTAGCACGCTTCGGCTTGCCCTTGCACAGCTGACCCTGGTGAATTTTGCTGTGTCACCCTTGTTCTGGGTTTCAAGTTGTCCTAATTGGGCATACAGTAGTTCACAGTCATGAAACACGTGGACTAGCTTTTATGGCTTCAGCATTTACAGCAGCGGCTCACACTGGGTGCTCACTGCTCATTGGCTGAAGCCAACCACGTGACGAATCTAAGGTCACAAGAGCAAAGAAACACTAATTCTTCATGCTTGGAAGAATGGAAAGGTGTTGTTTAACACTTGTGACTGTCGCATCGGGCAACAGGTATGAGAATAAAGAACTAACATCTTAGCATTAACTGGATCCGTCACTGGAAAACAGCTTTTATTTATCTTTTCATTCTACTAGATTTTTATGGCTATAGTTCTCAACTTGTAGATGAAGAAACGAAGGTCTTTTATGATAAAGCGATTTGCTCAACATCATACAGCTTCCACTTGAGCCCAATATTGTCTCCAAGGTTGGAGTTTTTAGCAGGATTGCTCACGGAATATGACAGCGTTAGTGACAGTTCCTGTTGAGATGACACGCTTAGGCAGGTCTGATGCATTTCTGCTACCACTAAGTCAGAGATAGTCAACAACCACAGTCAACAACGGCCTGTTTCGTAAAAGAACTTAGTTTGCCTGTTTAAAAACCAGGGTATAAATATTAAAATGGAATCCTCGCAGCCTACAAAGACGTTCTCCTTGGGTCCCTACCCTGAACTGCCTTTACTTTGTTTTGCTCTTGGTGGTGGGTTTGGGTTTGGTTTGTTTGTCTGTGGCCTTCCTCTTCCTGTTGTATGAGAACCACAAAAGTCAACACTGTGGAGCTGAGGGACAAGTTTAGGATTCTCTCCCTTTTACGAAGGCATCTCAGTAGCACATAATGCCCCCATCCCAAAGATGGCTTTCTTCTGCTGATTAGATACTGAGTGAGGAGAAGTGATGAATGGCTATTAGTCTTACAATAGGAACAGGAATTTTTCTGCCTTTTAAATGCCCAGGAAGCTAAAAGTCAGCATCTCCTTGCAAGCTTAGCTTAGCCTCCTGGCTTCTGAACACCAAACCTGAGCACAATGCTGAGCCCAGGGCCCAGAGAAGGGCAGAATCGAGTCTATTGATTTCAGCAGTGGCTTGGAGTCTAAAGTCTTGGCTATCTTCCTGGTTCCAGAGGGGGACTTCTAGAGTGACCTCCAGGATGGTTCTTTTGTCTCTCAGAGCCACATTGGCAAGGAGCTACAGACAACACTGGTAAGCGACACTGCCTGCAGTCGGAGATGCCCAGTTAAAAACTGTGCCTCTGCTGCCTTCAGCTGCCTGATTCACCTTATGTGCCATTTGTGGGATACTGAACTCAAGTTCAGGATCCGAGCATGAAGTGAAAGTACTAAGTACACAGTACTAAGGCAGAGTCCCAGGTCTTAGTCTCAAATAAGCCATCAAGAGTGTGGCCCTGCTTTTGGCTCTTGATTGCTGAACTAAAATATTTGTGTTGTTCAACTCATCGCATTGGAATGAGGGTTTTAAGTTGTATAGGTGGAGTACAGCACCTGCTTCTAAAACAACTGCTGACATGTGATGGGCCTTGTGAGGTTGAAGCTTTCCACACCATTCCATGTTCACAGGCTTCTGCCCCAACTCTGGGGTCAGTTGCAGAGGCTGTGTGGCTGGGTTTGTTCACTGTCTCTGTGGCGGCTTTCTTGGCAGCAATGACAGTTTCTCTTCCACCGCTGTTCCTCTGTCTATTCCTCAGATGATTGGGAATCATAATGCTAAGACAGGTGACAAAGAATCTTACAAGAGCTACAGATAGGAATACAAGGACTTCACTGAGAAACTATAGTCCACTCTCTTCCCCCCTGCCTCCTGCTTTCCAGACCCACTGTCATATTTACTGTATTTCCTTGCTTATTGGAATGCAGCCCAGCATGTCTTCTAAGGGAGGGAGGATGAAAAATGTTGTCTCCAAAAGCCTTGCACAGCTAACTGTAAATTTTGGGGTTAGAACAGGCCTTTCCTGGAAATGTTGAGTTGGGTTTTTTGTTTGTTTGTTGGTTGGTTGGTTTTTGGGTTTTTTGTTGTTTTTTATTTTTTGTAACAGGGTCTTCCTAAATAACCCAGGCTGACACTGAACTTGTGTTTCACCTGCCTGGGCATCCTGTAGATCTTAGTACACGCTGGGATGAGCACACAAGCTTTTTAAAGGTGTTTCTTCACTGCTATTGGACGTCTCATTGTTGCTGTAGAGAAAACTGGTGACATGTGGACTCCTAGTAATTTCTGATGGGATCTGTTTTATTTTTAAATTTTTATACTCATATCATCTAAAATTTCATGACATGTCTTGGAGTGAGTGAGGTAGGTATATTTAAAATTTACTTTATTTATTTTTTATTGAAATGAATTTTTTTTCATACAGTATATTCTGATTATGGTATTCCTCTTCCAACCCTTTCCAAATCCTCCCTACCTCTCCACCCACCTAAATCTACAACCTTTCTTGCTCTCATTAGGAAACAATACCACCAACAAAAGAATACACATGGAGGGACCCATGGCTCCAGCTTCATATGTAGCAGAGGATGGCTTTGTCTGCCATCAGAGGGGCGGGGGGGGGGGGGGCCCATGGTCCTGTGAAGGCTTGATGCCCCGTGTAGAGGAATGAATGCTAGGGTGGGGGGGTGGGGGGGAGGGGGGGGGGGGGGGGAGCACTCTCCAGGAGGCAAGGAGGAGGGAGGGGGGGATGGGAGGGTTTTCGATGAGGAAACTGGGAAGAGGGATAACATTTGAAATGTAAATAAACAAAATAACTAATAAAAATTCAAAAAGAAGACAATAGGCAGTTAAAGAAAAAATAGTAAAATAAGATAAAATATAAAAGAAATAAAATGACTAGATCAAAACAAACAAGTCAACAGAAAAACAAAGAGCCAAAGCAAACACACAAGGAATTCTTAGAGACGTAGTCACACATTGTGCAGAGAGATCCCCTTAAGAACATCAGAACTATAATATATAAGCAAAAGACCTGTAGAGTATGATTAAGAAACATTTAAAAATGTTCAGAAAACATCACCAAACAAACAAATAAAAAAACCAAACCAAAACCAAACCACAAAATACCATAACCACGGAGTCGGTTTTCTGTTATCAATCTACTGCTGGTCATGGGATCTACATTTAAGAGTGGTTTGACTACCCAGTGAGACTCCATTGGAGAAAACCGATGCTTCATTGGCCAGTGGTTATCAACTGGAGACAGTTTCTGGATTAGGGATGGAGGCTTATGTCCATTTCCCCTCTCAGCACTGGGATCCCATCTGGGTATTCCTGTGCAGGCCTTGTGCATGCTGCCACACTGAATCCACGTGTGTCAGCCCTGCTGTGTTTAGAGTGCATTGTTTCCTATGTTCTCTCCAATCTCCTGGCTCTTACAATCTTTCTGCCTTCTCATCTGCAGGCAGGGCTCATCTGAGCCCTAAATGGGGGGATTTGATGGAGACAGGTTATTTAAGACCAGGTGTTATAAGGTCTCCCCCTCTTGCACTGGTCCAGCTGTGGGTCTCTGTATTACATGTACTGCAGGAGGGAACGTCTCTGATGATGGCTGAGTATGGTGGCTACGTTAATCTGAGTGTAGCAGACTCCATTAGGAGTCTTTTGCTATGTTTCTTTGGGAGAATAGCAGTATTTGGTTTTGCCCTAGATCCCTGGCTTACTAGATCAGGTTCTTACCCCCCTCTGCCCCGCAGCAGTGTCATAGAAGGGTTCTATCTCATGGAGTGGGCCTTGAATCCATTCAGGTATTGGTTGGTTAATTCTGGAAGCTTTGTGCCACTCTTTCTCTAGCACATCTTGCATGCAGGTCACCATTGTAAATTGAAAGGTTTGTAGCTGGGTTGGTATTTATCTTTCTCCTTTGGCAGTGTGAAGATTAACTTCTAGTACCCAGAACACTAGCCAGTAGAGAGGAAGGCTCTAGGTAGGCACCAGCTCAGCTTCTCCATAGTCAATGAGTTGTGCAGGCGTCGTCTTCTTCAAGGGCTTTACCATCAGTTTGTGGGAAGCAGTCAATCGCCTTGACAATAGCCTAGATGTGAGGACTCCCTGGTGGCCCATTTGACCAACAATTCAATTAGATGTATCCCATTCCTGGAACGAGAGGCTTCATTTGGTGACAAGAGATTCTCAATTGAGGCTCAATCTACCTCATTATTTTCTAATTCCTTTTAAATCACCTACGTGTTAGCATATATTTTTAGGAAGCTTCTACTGTGTTGGGCTTCCATATGACCCCTCAAATGGCCATTTGTTTTAGCTGTTTCTCCCTGAATTGCCTTCCTCATTCTCTTCTTCCCTCTCCTACTCTATTTGATCCTCCCATTGTTTCTCCACACTCCCCTTCCCTCCATAACTGTCTATTCTATCCCTTCTTTCTAGGGAGATTCATTTCTCCCCTCTAGTCCTTTATTTTATAATCAACCTGTGGCTATCTGGATTGTAGCCTGCTTATCAGTGATTTAACAGCTAACATACACATTAATACATACCTAATTTGTCTTTTAGGGACTAGGTAACCTCACTCAGGGTGATTTTTTTTTCTAGCTCCATCCATTTACCTGTGAATTTCATGGCTTCACTTTTTTAAAAACAGCTGAGTAACAGTCCATTGTGTAAATGTTCTACATATTTTTATCCATTAAATTGTTTACAGATATCTAGTTTGTTTCCAGTTTCTGGATACTATAAATAAAGCATAGCACATGGCTGAGAAAGTGCCTCTGCAGTAAGAAGTAGAGCCCTGTGAGTATATGTCCAAGATCTGGTATATGAGGACCTTGAGATATGTCTTTCAGTCTGCTTATATGGTAGATTGCATTTATTGACTTATATATGTTGAACCATTCCTGCATCTTGGGGATGAAGCCTAGTTGATCATGGTGGATGATCTTCTTATTGTGCTCTTGGATTCCATTTACAAGTATTTTATTGAGAGTTTTTACATCTATGTTCTTAAGGGGAATTAGTTTGTAATTGTCTGTCTTTGTTAGGTCTCTAAGTAGTTTGGGTGTTAGGGTAATAACTATGACCTCAATGCAAATTGGGCAGCATTCCTTCTGTTTCTGTTTTGTGAAATAATTGAGAAGTATTGGTGTTAATTCTTTTTCTAAAATATGTAGGATTTTATCCTAAGACCATCTGGCCCTGGGCTTTTGGTTGTCTGGGAGACTTTTAATGACAGCTTCTATCTAACTAGAATTTATAGATATATTTAAATCATTAATATTATCTTGATTTAACTTTAGTAGGTGGTACATATCAGAAAATTATCCATTTCTGTTAGATTTTGTAATTTGGTAGAGTGCAAACTTTTACTTGCTTGGTTAGAGTAATCCCAAGATATTTTATGGGTTTTTAAGACTATTGTGAAAGGTATGATTACCCTGATTTCTTTCTCAGTCTGTCCTTTGTACATAGGAAGGCTACTTTTGTGTGTGGGAGTGTGTGTGTGTGTGTGTGTGTGTGTGTGTGTGTGTGTGTATGTTAGTTTTGTTGGAGTTTTCCTTCTGGTGCCTTCTGTAGGGATAGATTTGTAAATACATACTGCTTAAATTTGGTTTTACCATGGAATATCTTTCTTTTTACTTCTATTGCAATTGAAAGTTTTGCTGGATATAACAGTCTACATCTGGCATCTGTGGTCTCCTAGAGTTTGTAGAACATCTGTCTAGGCCTTCCTTGCTTCTAGAGGCTCAACTGAAAATTCAAGTGTTATTCTAATAGGTCTCCCTTTGTATATGATACTTGGTACTTTCCCTTTGTGGCTTTTAGTATTCTTCCTTTGTTTTATTATTTAGTGTTTTGATGTTATATGTCATGGGGAATTTTCTTTTCTGGTTTAGTCTATTTGGTGTCCTATATGATTCTTATACCTTGATCAACACCACTTTCTTGAGGTTAGAGAAATTTTCTGCTATGATTTTATTGAAAATATTTTCTATGCTTTTGACCTGGGGTTCTTATTCTTCCTTTATTCCTATTATTCATAGAGTTGGTCTTTTCATAGTGCCTAGATTTCCTAGATTACTTGTATCCGGATATTTTTATGTTTAACTTTGTTTTTTATACTGATGTATCCATTTCTTCTATATTTCTTCAATATCTGAGATTTTTCTTCCATCTCTTATATTCTGTTGGTGAGGCTTGCCTCTGAGGTTCTTGTTCAAGTTTCTAATTTTTTTCATTTTCAGCTTTCCCTCAGTTTGGGTTTTCATTGTTGATCCCATTTCTACTTCATTGCATTCCACCATTTGTGTTTTGATAGATTTCACAATGGACACACACACACATACACATGCTCTTTAAGGCTCCCTTGATAATATCTGTAATAGCTGTTTTGAAGTCCTTGTTTTGTCCTTCAGCTATATTGCATTTCTCACAGTAGAGAATTCAAAGACATACTCAGTCACTTGACAGCAAGTCAAATGGTCAGCACCATCTTGAGGCTATTAGTTTTCTGTTGCAACTACAACACATACAATAAAGTTTCTATCTTACAGCAAAACATATTTGTTATCAGAATTCTGGTCAGAATGCCAGACATAAGCCACTTCCTTCCTTGAGGGAGCACCTTACCAATGTAGCAGGCTATCAAATTCATATTACTTTTTCACTTATTTATTTTTGTATTGCTGAGCAGTGAATCCAGGATCTTACCTGTACTAAGCAAGTGTTTTTAACTCTTAGGCAGTTGCTTTTCTAGCATAGGCTCTTACTTTTTTTTTTAAGATTTATTTATTCATGTATTTTGATGCATTTGAGTTCTCTGTATTCATGTACACCAGAAGATGGAATCAGATCCCATTAGAGATGGTTGTGAGCCCCCATGTAGTTGCTAGGAACTGGACTCTAGACCTCTGGAAGGGCAGTCAATGATTTTAACCACTGAGACAGGCTCTTGTTTTTTTTTTCAAATCCTATTTGAAAGTAAAATTTGCTATGTACTTCATTTATACTTGTTTGAAATGTGTTAAGACTCCCTTCTCATTTGAAGTTGTTTATCTGTTTTTAATGTATCCTTGTGTTCTTTCTTGTGTTCATTTACATAATATGATCACATTTTTATTTGTGGATGTGACAACTCGAGACAAAAGTATTGACTGATTGCTGAAAACACATACATGCCCACGAACTTCAACTTTTGTGTACTTTCTCCACTGTATAGATTAGACAAATCCTATAAGATGTAT
The DNA here is from genome assembly GCA_019843815.1 of Montemys delectorum. Lineage (NCBI taxonomy): Eukaryota > Metazoa > Chordata > Mammalia > Rodentia > Muridae > Montemys > Montemys delectorum. Next base: position 1,951 of record JADRCD010101911.1, on the reverse strand, counting down.
AACCTTAGCTCTATCCTAACTTGTGGGATTTTAACCCCTTCAAAGTATGACTTACTCATTCCTGTATTGTTGTTTCTTTAATTATTTGAATTTCATTTTCAAGTTGTTTTTGTAAGGAGTGTTTATGGCTAAAAATATTTTGTTCTTATTTTTTGTCTTAATTTATTTCCCTTTTTGAGATTGGATTTGACTATGTAGCCCAGACTAGCCTTAAATTTGCAATCTTCCTATCTCAGCCTCTCAACTACTAGGATTGCAGGCATGTACTATCATGCCCTCTTTGAGAACTTTCATCTTTTGGCTTCCCTTATAAGTGGACAAAAGTTTAATCAAATCACTTATACCATGCCCCTTACAGCTAACTGTGGATACTGTCTCCTTGCTTTCCTGTCATATAGTGTTGCTGGTATAGAGAAACATATATCTCTTAAGTTTTTCACCTGACAAGTCTCACTGAATATCTCTAAGTACCCTCTCCTCACCCTACTCTGAACGGTTTGCTGAATCTTCACTTCTGGTTAAAAACACATTTCCCCTACTTTTGTTTTTTGCCATCCTCAGGAACAATTACCATCACATGCACAATGTCACGGTATTGCCATCTTCAGGAACAATTACCATCACGTACACAGTGTCACTGTATTGCCCACAGTCTCTTGTCCCATCCTTCACTTTACTCTTTTTAAAGGTCTCTCACTTTCTTCCATTTCATTTTTTCTCATGGAACTTGTCAAAAAAATATAAAAAACTGCATGGATTTGAATATAATCTGTCCTTGCTAAAACTCGAATTGAAACTTAATCCCTTTCATGACACACAAAGAGGAGAGACCAGATGGGATCTTTAAGTGGTCTAGGGTTCTGCTTTCACGACTAGATTAATGGACATATGGGCACATGTGTTATCTCAAAAAGGAGTGTGCTATAAAAGTCTCATGGACCAGGTCTCTTGTGTGGTCCTTGTGCCTTCCTGTGATGTCTCATATGACATCCCAGTACTCAGACAGCAAGGAAGCTCTTGTCAGATCCAGGATGTCAAACTTGAACTGGGACTGTGAGCCCAAACAAGCCTGTTTCTTTGTGACTGATTCCCCTCTGTGCTATTATGTAATTAGCTACAGAAAACAGACTGTATTGTTTCTCCATTTCACTTTATTTTAGCTGTGCTTTCAGTTTCTTACACTCAGAAAAGGACATCATCATGTTCTTTCTTTGAGGTAAATATTTCCCTTGTACCTTCTTTCTCTTTTTCTTTATATTTCATTTACTTTGTGTGTGCACGAATCATGCCAGAGTACATGTGGGGAGGTCAGAGGACAACTCAAGCTAATTTGTTCTCTCTTTCCTTCAGTCATTTATGTTGTGGAATCAAATCAAGCTTAGTGGCAAGAGCCTTTATCATCGGAGTCATCTCACTGGTCCTTCTGGGTTTTGTTTTTTATAATTTCTTTTCTGTATATTATTTGTCTTCCTTTTGCCTTGGGATTTTCTTTTTCCATCTCTCCTATGTACTGCTATGTATATATTTTGTAGAATATAGCTAGTATTCTTTAATTATTTTTCATCTTGCACACGAAGAAATTCTCTGCCTGCCTGAATTTGGCTCAGGAAAAGCGTGGGAGGAGTGAGATATGAGGACTGAGGGGGAGTCTCCTGGGACATAATATACCTGAAAGCTCAAAACCAGCTCCTGGCCCTTTTGCTGGAGTCTGATCTCACCTTAGACCTTAGTCTTTCCATTGTCCTCAGTGGTAGTGGGAAGCTGGTCCAGCTGATCTCTGAAAGCAGCCTCCATTTAGACCTCATCATGGTGGCCAGCAAGCACAGGTGCTTGTGTTTAATGATGTTTAATGCATGTTTAATGATGATATGATGCTGTCCACTCAACACTCATCTGACCTCTTGATTCTCTCCCTTCTGTCTCCTTACCTCACTTCAGTTTTTTTTTTTTT